>VXBA01000138.1:584581-761498 GCA_013399895.1 Serilophus lunatus
CACAGCTTTGCTCGCGGCGCGCCCGCCGCTCCCCGGGCCGCCTCGCTTTTACATTTCCGCGGCGCTGACACCGGGGCGGCCGCGCTGCCGCTGCCGGAGCCGGACGGGAGCGGCCCCGCCTGCGCCATCCCCGGCCGCCTGCTGCCACCTGCCGGCCGCGGGCACCGCGTCCCGCCGTCTCCCGGAGAAGCGCTGGACGCCTTTCCCCGCTTTTCCTTGCCAGGTCCCACTCTCGCTACCTTCTCTTGCCGGCCGTGGGCTGCACTCCTGCCTTTCCCTCTTCCAGCAGAGCACTGCCCCGTGCTCCAGTGCTGGGGGCACTGCCCCTGCAGCCCTTCCCTTGGCCGCGGGCACTGCAGCTCGTGCAGCGATGGATAACCCGGGTGGGAGACCAATGGCTTGGGACTCGTGCTTTTCTGTTTCCAAATTCATTTCCAGAAAGAAAGCGACCAGGAGGAGCAAGTGCTTATAGCCAGGGTAAGCCCTGCAGCCCAGCTTCCTCAGGTTTGTAAAAGGAAGAGTCTTAGAGAGCAAAATACTTTGTGCAAGCAACAGCCACCTGATGTCAGCTATTATTTTGGGGGAGTTAATATTATTAGTGGGAGGCCATGTCATGCAGGAGATTGGCCATGCCACAGAGGGAAGTCAGTAGCCAAACAGAGCCAGAACCAGCACTCACCATCTCAAACCCACTCGTGGGCAGCAGGCAGTGCCTGTGCAGTGCACACACATCTGGCCTGACCTGCTGGATGAAGCAGCAGATGGCTTGAGCTTGTAACCTTGACTGAGCTGACAGGCACCAGAAATTTATGGTCAAAGCCCTATGCTCTTTCTGGTCAAACCTTCTAGGCAGAAAACATAGGAAGCCCAGGCCATTTTTGTTACTTTAGGCAAAATCAATAAAGTTCTGCTTACTGATGCAAACACTCCCAACATTTTGAACCCGATCAGATGTCATGTTTTGAAGTTATCACATCGCAGATAGATAAACAGAGAAAGGACACCAAAGCTACAGCTGTCTAAAGTTGCCAAAACAAAGCAACAAGAAATATACCATGTGACCTTTTCATTGACCTAGTCAAAAATAAACAGTGGGATCTGGCCATATTTTGATTTTGTTACAATATCTGTTTGTTGATTTCCTTTATATTCCTTGCTCCACCTTTGAGAAATTTGCAGACAACTGAAAAGATCGTCCCAGTGTGCTCTTTGTGTTTGCACAGGAGCAAGGGACAAAGGTTGCTTCTGCGCAGGCAGGCAGCACAAGATAGAGTGTCAGTTTTTCCGGGGTTAATAGGCATATTTCTGTAAATTTCCATCTCAATAACGAAGGAGGCTGCAGATTTTGCTTTCTCTCATTTTTAGTCTTTTTTTTTTTTTGACCTGACAGAGGAAATGAATCCATAATACTGTGCTATAATGTGACATGCAGAGCTGTCAAACTGTGACACTTGGGATGAGTGAGACATTTAAACGTCAGAAATTCAATTTTTAATGGCACACTGGCAACATAGACCTAACACTTCATCACAAGGATGACACCTTCTAAAAGCCATTTTAAAATAAATCAGAGTGGGGATGTGCTCCTTTGAAAAAGGAATACATTTAAACAAGTTTCAGGGAAGAGGAAAGTGTGTAATGGTTTCATTATTAAATCAATGAAATTGAGGAGATTGTGGTGGGAAGGGATTCCAGTGCATGGGGAGATGCAATTCAAACCCACACAATCTGGAGCTGCTTAAATGACCTTCATCAACTACTTGTGCAAACCACACTCCTCTTACATCTAAAAGCAACTGAATTTGAAAAGCCCTCTGAGTCTACCAGCTTTAGACTAACTGCTACCTACAGCTCGTGTGCATTCCCAGGTAGAGAATGCCACTGCACTTACCGAGGCACAGGTTCCCTGTCTACAGCCGCCCTCTGGATGGGTTCTCAAGAGAACATGGCAGACATGTCCTGTTGCTCTTCCCGACTGCAGGTGACAACCGAGTTCCTCTTCCACCACGTGGGGACACAACAATGCAGCCTTAAGTGCCCAGGCCACAGACGGGCTCTCACTAAGTGGAGCTGGAGCTCTCCTGAAAAGGATCTGGAGCGAAGAGTGTAGGGCTGTTGCGGACACACTGCTGGATCTGGCCGGGTGAGCTGCTCCCTTGATTCAGCATGACACTGGCTACTTTATGATAGAAAATTGAGTCATGGCTTCAGATTGCTTTAGGCATTAGGACAATAACTTAGTATTAACAATGAATACAGAAAGAAAAAAAATTGTGAAAGAAAAAAGTGAGTCCAACAATTGTCAAGAAGATAAAGAAGACAAACAAGAAGCCCAAGTTCTGTGGTGCCCAAACACCTGCGTAGAGCAGAGAAACCGCTTCTTGCAGTACTGTAGTTTCTGGTTTGTTTGGGGTTCTTTGGTGAATTTGCAATACTAAATCAACTGACAATTAAGTCAGACTGGCTTAATTTCTCTCACATGAATGGGTTTTAATAAAACTTCTACTTAGACAGCAAATGAGGAAACAAATATGTGCTGTTTCAGATTGCAATGATGAAGTCTTCACACTTTGTGAAGAAATGGCTGTCAGAAAAAAAAAAGAATAACAACCAAGTGACTCTGTTTCTTGCTTCAGTGTTAGAATTAAGGCTAGCCAACATCAACATAATTCCTGAAGCATTTGGTTTTTAGAATTAGAGTAATCTGAATGTATAATTTGAAGATACACCTTTGTTTCATTTAGAAGTCTCAATTTCTTCACCCACTCCCAGCAGCTGTTGTTGTTTATAGATAAGGACATGGAACTGGCTTATGCAAACACCATCCAGTGGAAACGAGACCTGTGGTAGCCGGAGAAGCTGCAAAAGACAGAGTTGCAATGTGGAAGACAATACAGATGTAACTAAGACATTTCTGGGCTTCTTAGTCTGAGTACTGGTGTTTTTCTGCTCTACTATTGTGTCCCTGTTGACTAAAGGAAGTCACAAGGCTAGAGGTTTGGGTGAAACTATTTGTATCTCAAATACCACTTTTGGGCAGAGTAGCTGTGCCAAAGCACACACAGATAGACCACCGACATGGGCAGTGGATACAGGAATTCCAACCACACACCAGCCAAGAGCTCTTTGTTCCTGCTGCGTCCCGTCCGTGAATATTTCTTATGCTCCTTAGTGAGCTCCACACTCTAAGCACTGTCACACACATGAAGGAAATTAATCATGTCATTTTATCAGACACTTCCAATAGTTTCTTTCAAGATCAACTGCAAAATCTACCCCAAAATTATTTCAATATGACCCAATTGACATTCATTATAAGAATTTAATAAGTTCTTTTTTATACGTTTTCTCTCCTCCGTCCCACTACCATTTAGCAAAGATATCCTGGTTCTTCATTCACTATTGATCAAGAGAGCTTACTCCTTCCTCTGTGTCCTTTATCTCTTGCTTCAGTAAATGTCCCTTCCTATTTCTTATGTGCTTTAGAAATCACTTTTTGAGGAAAAATATGGGTTGAAAAGAAACTTCCGCTAAGTTATTTTTCAGCTGAGAGTTCCACTTAGGAAATCTGAACTTCATTTTCTGATATATACAGTAAAAGCTTCAGCCTCAGGTGTCCTATTTTAATTGCCTGCTATTTTCATTACTGACCATGATAGCAGTAAATGCTCTTCAGGAGATACTTGTATTTTAATTTATCTGCAAACATAAATCACACATTATAGCACTTTTTTCCTCTAGGTTAATTGAATCAATTCTCTAAATGTCTCTATGCCTGACCACCAAAAAAAACTCACTGTTTGAAACCTCTTCAAGAATTATAGCTCCCGAGCTGTGTGCAGTATGGTAACACCCTTGCTCCAGACAAAGGTATTTTATACATACAAGGTAAAAAG
Source organism: Serilophus lunatus (assembly GCA_013399895.1). Taxonomy (NCBI): domain Eukaryota; kingdom Metazoa; phylum Chordata; class Aves; order Passeriformes; family Eurylaimidae; genus Serilophus; species Serilophus lunatus. Next base: position 588,478 of record VXBA01000138.1, read on the forward strand.
GAATTGTTATACACAGAAGCAATATTATTTGGGAAGCAACACCCATGGCACTGTGTTGATCCTATAAAAGATTATTTTTTAATATTATTTTTTCAAATATTCCAGTGAATCAATTGTTTTAATATTACAAATCTTATTAATAATTATTTAGAAATGGGTCTGGATATATTTTAAGCTATAAATAAACAGAATACAATCTACTTTTACTTTTCTTATTTCTACATTGCCTTTAATGTAAAAAACCAAACACATAAATGTTGATGCCAACAACAACCATTTTGTTACTGAAAATCCAGAAATGGGTAATGAGAAAAACTTGATTTAACTCATTTTTTTACTAAAAATGAGTCAAATGGTAATTTTTAGTAGAACGAGTCAAACAGATAAGTTTTCTTACATGTGATATTAGTCATTATATACACAATAGAACTGTTAATTGTTGGTAAATTAATAGTTGGTAAATTCACAAAATTTGCAAAAAGAAGGGGCCTAAAGGGCAGGATAATTTTTTCAAGCAACAGCCACCTGACACAGCTGGTAAATTTACCAACTGTTGGTAAATTTATGGTAAATTAAGTCCAAACTTGAAACTTGGACTTAAGCAAGCTACAAATAATTCAGAGAGAGTGATAATGCAGAAAAGTCTTGAAAAGACTCTGCGTTTGACTCCTTTATAATTGTGTCAGTTTCAAAAATTAGTATTATAGTTTAAGACACCAGCTGAAATGTCACATCCCTCACTAGAGTGTTTTGCTGGTTATGGAGTGACTGCAGGAGAGAGCTCTGAAAAACGTGCTGAAAACTGTGAGGTTATAGAGAATGTGCTTGCTCTTGGTTGCAGCAATTTTATTCTGAATTTAAATACATTAAAAACCTTCCTATTTTGAATTTCTCTTCAATATACCTGTTTGAATTTATTATTTGTAAAACACATCAAGCCTCAAATGGATTGACCTTCTGCTAATGTCTATCACCTAATGAATGGATGCAATTAACTAATTCACATTGGAATATTGCACTTTCCAGATCACATTCATCAACACTAAATGCGTGATCTAGTTTGCAAGTTTAAATTTTTTATTATTACCCTTTAAACTAAAGAAATAAGTCTTACATTTAATTACCTGAACTTACATATTCAATTAATAGCTTCATTACTTTAATGAACATAGATACTGCATAGAAGTAACAGAAGGTTGCTGCTGGGTCTGCTCCCAAGAGCACACTATAAAAGGGTCAACTACTATCCTCAGAACACTTTTTATATATTAAAAAGTCTTGATTGTGGAGTTTCAAAGGAACTGGGCCTGGCAATCTAATATTTTTATAAAGAAGCCTAAGATAAATTTATCATCTATATTGTTAATATTTAATACATAAAAAGAATCCCAGAAACAAAATTATATTTCTGGAAAAACAGAGGATTTAAAAGTTCAAATGCAAATAATTCTGAATGAAAGAGCAAGCGATGAGCAGAGCATTGAGGCAAAACAAACACTTGTTGTGGGAGAGAGGGGATGAAGCACCAGGAACAGCAGCTCTTACAGAATGTAATTCTCCAGCAGTGTCAGATTGTGGCTGGATGGCAGCCTTGGAGGGCACTAGAGTAGGAGGCAGGTGAAGGTGGGTGGATTTGTGAATCAGGCACAGGAAACAGTGTCACTTTCCTGATGAAAATTGAGTTTCAGAGCCATGAATCCACTGTCCTAGTTAGCTCCATCTATTTGCCAAACACGTAACTTTGCTTTTGTGTGTCAGTAGAATCAAATCCGTCATTATCTTTGGCTTTCATGTTACATTTCTTTTATCAGTCAGGTAGGCTCAGATCTCCTGCTCTTCACAACCCTACAGGTAGCCTTAATAAGTCTCAGGGTGTCTATTGCTATAGGGAATCTGTGCCCTGTAGAAAGATGAAAAGTTTTGATAATGTATCCCATTCAGGTTAAGAAAACATGGGGTTTAGATCCCTGCAAAGCCCACTGTATATACTTTGAGGTTTTCTTCATGCTTCATAGATTTATTTGCCCACATATCTTTTGGTTTTAGTAGCAAAGCTATCCAAGAGAAGGGAATGTGCAGAAAAAAATTGAGCAGGGAATTCACTGCAAGAAAGCCTTTGTACTAAATTGATCTATCCTTTAAAAACAAAATTCTTCTTACACTGAAACAGTCTTTTCCAGAAGCATTCAGAAAGTATGACTTGCCCATACTGTAACCTACCATATAAGCTCATCCTAGACCCATTTCCAGCACACTCAGAAGGCAGTGGTGCACATAACCATCTGTACAGCATTGCCCTGACACTTTCGTGTTGTGCCGGCTCTGACAGCCCTGTCACAGAGCCCTGTGGAGTGGAATGTTGTCTGTGCCTCACTGTGCCAGCATGGGTATCGCAGAGATCAAACTGGCTCAGAAATTCTCATGTCCTATGTTATACACAGACATGTCTGTACAACAAATTTTAAAATTTACTATCATCAGTTATATAACTATACATAATAAATGTATATGTAGTAACATCAGTTATGCACTGAGGCGTAATGCTGTGTCCAGCCAGTCAGGACCAAAGCAAAGTCTTAGGCTCTGCTTTAGAGAAAATCCAATTTAATTCTGCCTGAAATCAGTGTCAGCAACAGCAGACTTCAATAACCTTTCAATCAGGCCTTAAAGATTCCTGGCAAAAAGCTTAAAACATGTGCTGTGGTTTTGATCTCATATTCATGATCTGAACTGAAAAGTTTTATCCGGACACTGAGATCACAGAAATGGAGAAGAAAGAACAAATTCTCAAGGTGTCCCCTTGTGTGCCCTGACCCTCCTACAAGGTGAGCTTAGATAAACATGAGCTGAACATTGCAAATATTTCCTCCCTGAGTCCCTTGAGTCCCAGGGACTACAGCAGGGACAGAGGAGTAATGAGAAAACACAAGCACTAAAGAAAGGGGGTTTGTGTACTCAAAAAGCTTAGAATGCTGAATTACAGTGTGTTCAAATCTTCCTCACCTGGATTTTTTTGAGTTCCCCAGCAGGAGGATCAATTCCTAAAACAGAGAATGTCCTTTAAGGACTTTGCAGCAATTTCTACATGAAAATTGAACATTGAAATAGAAACTAGGCAGAGGCATTAGACCAGGGACATGAATTATAGTAGAGATGCACATTCAGAGTTTGTCTAATTCAACTAAAATCAGCAGACTTTAAAATAATTTGGCCCATATTATTACAATACAAAAAAACCCATGGTGTATTTATAGCCTTGGTCTCTCCAGCTGTGTTGGTTTAGGTTTTATTACATCAGTAATAACAATTTATGTGATACTCTGAATAATGTGCTATTAAAAATTCAGTACAGTATATACTGTTACCCATGGGACTGAAACTGTGGGAGCTATGTGTATTATTCTCTACTTTGCTATTTCTATAGGAGTGAAGATTACTATAAAAATGGTTAGGTTATGTATACCATGTGAATTCCTGCTCTGCTTGAATCCAGGTGAAGAGAAGAAATAGTTCAGTCCAGACTGCCTTGAGGGTAAGGATCCCAAGAGTCTTAGTCTTGCAATATAAGGTTACACTAATCACACATTCAAGCATGAAAAATAACATCAATGTGGTTTTAGATGTCTTTAAAGAATGCAAATATATTTGTGAGGCATAACCTCCCTTAACAGAATCCATTTGATGGTCCTACAGAGCTTCGGATTTATCTGTATGTCTATTGATTTTATTTTTTTACAGCAGTTCACTTAATTTTCCTGGCATAGAAGTCACATTGACAGTTTTGTAGTTCCCTTGACCACTTTTGGAGGACTCTGTTAAAAGACCAGTGGATCATTGGTGTATTTCCTATGTTCTATATTGCTGGCATTAGGATCAGGTTCAGTAAGACACAACCTACTTGCACTAGCAGGGGCTGTACTGCTGGTGAGAAGCTGAACATTTTAATCCCATGGTGGAAATTCTGCACAGCTCCAGCAAATAGCTACACTTTAACTTACAATTTCTTTCAAAGTATTTCCTACTGACTATTTTAGAACAGTTCCTCACACTCAGCCCACCTAATGCTTGGTTCTTTAGCAAGGCAAATACTTCTTTCAGCTGTGGAGTTAGTCCCCTTGAATGCTGCTTCTATACTTCAGTCCTCTATAGCTTTGCTCACTCTCTTGCAGGGCTCCTTAGGTAATGGAATTGGAAAATATATACATTATTACTTCCATATTCTTGCCAAAACCTTAAAATCATGTTGGTGAGATCTCTTGTGGTTCCACATTTAATATATATGCTCCTTACTTATATATAACTTCCATTTATGGAGAATGCCTGCATTTTCTCCCCTCAGACAACATAGTTGTCTATATTTATGAGTGGCACTGCCAATATCCTTACCATTATGACTCTGGGAGCAGGGCCCAGGTAAGGGAAATCAGCAGAAAACGGTAATCACAGACCGTTTTCTTTCCATTGTTCAACCAGGTGGTTCATTGCACGTCACTAAAAGGCAGTAAAAGAGAGGATTAGTCAAATAGGTTAGTAATTAAGGTAAAAGCTTTCATGGTGTTTATCTTTACATTTTACTTTTCTTTCTTAAAATGCTATATTTTTAGGTTTGGGAAACAGGTTTAGAATATCTTTATGAATATAATAAAAGGAGAAACTTAAGTGCTTCCCCCTTTGATCTTTGAAAAGTGTGGCAATGACTTTAAATTGCCAACTGTTAAAAGCTGGAAGGATTTGTCAGGGGATGCATCATCCTCTGTGTACTCTGATCTTCCATGCTTTCTTAAAGCACCTGCTTGAATCTTCTTATAAAGCTGAGAAGGACCAAAGGTCCTAAATTAGCATCATAGTTCTTATAAATGGAGTTAAATTGCATGGTTTCTATAATGTCTTGAAGAAAATCTGAAAAAAACAATTGTGAAATATCTGTATTTGTGCCAGTTCCCCATTCTGTAAAGACAGAAAATTGTTATTAGGAAAGCAACACGATCTGGACAATGGGTAGGAATTTCTGTCTCTGATGTGTTATTGCACAACTGTGAGTTGAAAAACAGCATTAATGTCTTAATGCCTGTTATGAGACTAAACTCAGGGGTATCTCCATACTTCTTTGTGAGTGAGACTAGCATCTGCATAAGAGAAAAAAGTGCTATAGACAGATAACCAAAAATTGCTTTCATAAACATATTTACTTATTTACCATTTTCCTGGAAGAGAGGAAGTGATTTACCTCTTTTCTGCCCCCTTTAGCATCCTGCCTCAGTTCTACTGTATCCATAATTCTGAAAATCTTTTCTCACAGACATAACAAATACATATTTTAGCATGCTGTGATAATTAAGCTCCTAAATAATATCTTTGTTTCTCAGTGGCATTGAGTAAGGTTTTCCAACTGCCATGCACAGGCTATTTTCAGGGGCTTCTCAGAGGCAGCTCCCAGCTGTCTGTGCCACAGGCAGGACCTGCAGCAGAGTGTCACCGCCACTGCACAAGGTGCTCGCCCTGTTCAGGCAGCACCAGCACAGGAGTCATCTCATGATTCACCAGCTACGTGGGGCTCCACAGGCCAGTGTCTGCTGAAACAGCTAAAGGCAGAGTCGTGTTTGGATGCAGAGGTAGAAAAAAGGTGAGTAAAAGGCACAGAAAAGCAGTTAAGGATTCAAATTGGGTGAACTGGGTGGTTAAGGGATGAAACTGGTGGTGGTAAGATGACTACTGCTGCAGGGAACATGCATGAGGTCCAAGCTGGAGGCAGAGAAGAGTGTTGGCCCATTCGCCCAACCCTGTAAAACTCTGCTCTGTTTAGGACAGAAACAAACCAAGAGACTGAGCCTCTACAACACATGCCAAAATGATCTACCAGAGCTGGGCTAAGGTTTTGGTGCCAAACCAAATGGCAAAAAATACTTGTAAATCAACCAGGTAGTGTCACGTAAGTATCACACCTGATGAAACTATTTCAAGATGCTTAAGAGTTAGAAGTATAATATCTGTCTTTAGGAGGCTCAATTCTTTGAGACATTCAGCAACTCCATGTCTTAAGACCGTGGGAAATATTATAATGCTTCACAGTGTAGCACTTATGCACTTTTAAGCTAAACTATTGGAGATATATAGTCAGTAGGGAGCTACTGGACCGGAGCAGATTTCATTAAATGTTCCTAATATATTCTGCCTCACTGCTCTTTCGTAAACAGGGAAGTTCACTAGCAACACATTTAGTCCAAAAAGAGTATTGTGAGTGAATATGCAAATTCAACACACTGCACCAAGGTAAGAGTCCTCATTAGTCACTGAAATCTCTCAGAGGTGACAAGATAGGAGCTTTTGTGTACAGGATACAGCACAGCATTCTCCCAAGCATTCACTCTCTTTTAAAACTTCCCCTTGGAAGTTGGACAGCCAATAATAGCATAGTTTAAATCTCAATCTAGGTCAGAGAGAAATTTGCAACTGTATTTTGGTTTCTTATTTTGTGGTTTAGCTTCTTGCCTTTCTTTCAGGATGGTAAAAACAACATTTTGTTCATTTTTACCAGGATTAAAAAAAGAAGTAATGTAGCAGGAAAGGTAATGATTAATCCATTCTGTATAAAAAAGAAGAGTTCTGATTGTGAACTCAGTGGTATTATCTAACCAGTATAAATAGAAGTGCACTCAGAGGAGGCACAGAATGGCAAACCCATGATGAATTGTTAGGGCATGTTGGGTTGGTTCTGTCAATGCCTGCAGTCAGATGATTTCACTGGCTGTACAAGATGAAATCTCATATTTCAATGTTTAAGTAAAAGTGTCAAAGTTCAGCTGAAGCAGGGACGAATACAGAACAAATTTTGTGTGTGTTTGTAACTAGGGCACCAGAACAAAAGAGGAAGCCAAAATGAGCCGGAAAAACAAAAGGAGTTTAAAGGAGAAATTTTCCTTGAAGAACAGCTTGGTTAAAGAAGCCCTCTCAGAGTTCCTGGGAACTTTTATATTGATAGTAAGTGTCAGCTGCTTTCCTTTCTTCCTACTAATCTAATGTTGGACAGTGCTTGTGAGGGGACATGTACGCTTTTTCTTGTACTGTACCAGAGCATGGTGACTCCTGACAATTCACAGCCTTCAATGAATTGCTCCTACTGCCGGTAAGTTGGTAATTCCTTTCTTCACCCGGTGTAATTATCACTGGCTATAAAAAACAGATAGCTTTATGTATTACAACTCATTAATGATTATATTAATGTTCAGCATTAGATTTCACATAGGAGCAGAATTTAAGAGCACTAGCACATTCTGAAAAATCCAGATATGCACAATGAATGTTGTTAATACTCTTCTGTTTTTTAGAACTCAGCGGTTTATTCTACTTTCACTCCTATGCACAAATTCCATTTGCATTAACAAACATACTGTGCTGAAGAAAAGTTTTTAGTTGAGTTGTTTTCCTGCACAATATAGAAATTTAACCATGTGATTTATAGTGAATTTAGTTGGTGTGTCTTTTGCAAAACCTGTGGAGATTTTGTAAGTTAGCTCTTTTTTGTTGTTGTTTTTAACTCTACTACAAAAATTATAGAGTTGCTTGGTCCTGTAGTACTCCTACAATGTAGATAAATACCCAAACTCCCCATTTTCATAACCCTGGATTTTTTTTTTCATTCAATTTCTTTCTCAATTTTTCTTTGCATTTTTCACTGGGACATAGAGCTCTACCCTGTGATTCACCAGGGTAGAGTGCAAGCTCAGTAGCAGAGCTAGAAATCAAGCAGCGAGAGTATTTGTGCCAAACTCTTTCTTCCTTCTTTTAGTATGATCAAGGCAGTCTTGCTTATTGCTAAATATTTCATCATAGTGAAAAGGACAAAAAAAAAAAAAAAAAGAAGCAGGCATAGTACTGACATAGTATGTTTTATAAATGTAACTGTATTAGCAAAATTTCAAGTAAGTCATCTAAAAAATTCCAGTAGCTCATAAAATACATGAAAATATTGGTCTTTAGTACATTTCTGCCAACAGAAGTGCACAGACACTAAAATAACATTATTCTCAAAGTTAATACCATCCATAAGACATTATTACAGTAAGGAGCACATTTAGGAGCAAGGAGCACAGAGCACTTTACAAACATTAATGAATTAAGTGTCACAACACCCTGGTAAGGAGGGGAAATGTCATTATCTTCATTTTGTATATTAGCAAACCTGATTACAACAGCCTGCACAGGAAGCCTGCGGCAGAACTCTGAATATAACCCACACCACCTGACTTCCAGTACTCTGACCTCGCCACAAGACTCTTCGCATTAATAAAATTAAGCAAGTGAAGAAAACGTATTAAAGCGCAGATTAGGCCACAAATGCTATTATTTAATGTCCTGCTGCACAAGACTAGGAGGAAATACAAACCCAGATCCCAGTTTTCAGTATATTCACCATATGGATACAGTAGAAAATGAAGCTGCAGAATTGTTACTGAAAAGCCGAGTTTCTCATTTCTATCTTACGCTTTCTAGTTTCAATCTTGGTTTGAAGCAGAGAAGGCTTTCACTTGGATTAAACTGCAGTTTTCTCTGTACTTGGATACTTCAACTTGTGTTTAGACTGCACAAGTTAGCAGCAGTACAAAGAGTTTAGTGTGAAGAAACTGACTTTTCTTCTGTTATTTATTGCTATTGCTTTTAAACTCTGTCAGCATGTAAATACTTTCTCTTTAAGTACAGATAAGTATTAAACCATTAACTTAAATCGTAGCTAATGAAAGAGAGACCCTGATAATTCAGAGGACAGAAATGCTTGAAAAAAGAGACACTATATGCAAAAGAAGTGCTAGTGATAGGATGGTGGGTATTTCTCAATCCTGTTACAAAGTGGAAGTGAGATGAGAGTTCACAGCCTACAGCACAGTTGAGTCAGATCTTTGCTGAAAGCCATTTTATGTCACTGTGATGGATTTTACACCCTGCAGGGAGCACCTGCACCAGGGAGCAGGGCTGAGACAACCTTTGTGTTACCCACAAGCTCTGTCTAGCAGCCAGTGCTAACTGGCCATCCCTAAACCTGAGACCAACTCAGCATCACTGGGAGTTCACTGCATGAAATTCTGTCCCTCCGAATCCCCCACTTCTTCATCTGAAGAATAACACCACAGGCCACATAGTAATACAAGCTTAAACTACCCTCTTTGCTAACTTTCAGCCTTGCAACATTATTTTCCAAACAGGAAATCTAGAAAGTGAAATCACTCATCAGGCAAAAAACAAGCCTTCACCTTGAAGGTCAAGGGTGTGGCCTGCAGCGTTATACAGATTTGAGACAACAAGCCTTGAGAAAGACAATGGACACAGAGCTTGGATAACATCTCTTGGTCATCCCTAACATGTTGCAGTCTGCCTTGCAGCATGGTCTCACAGCATGTAGATGGAACCCTTTTCAGGTGAAAATAAACTGGAAGATGAACTCCAGAATCACAGCAAATGTACTGATCATTAATGGATGCTCAGTCCAGTGGATCAGACTGGAGATGCTCCTGATAAGTATTTCCTCCTTAGAGACCCACAGTCAGGTTCTCAGTGCTTGCACTATATAACTTGATAATACAGACAAAACCCCTGTGAGCCCCTCTCTCAGTTTATCAAAGCACCTGATTTCAACCTCATAGTTCAGTGAGAAACACTGAACTGGGAGAACACCCACTCATGTGTACCATGATGGCTGACAGCCAGCGCACACACACATTTCCCAGCCCGGAACAGCCTCAGCCTTCTGTAGCTGGGACTGCCTGCAAGGCCTTCCTCGAGGAAGAGCTCTCCAGAGAGCTTTTTGTTCTACATCATGTCTCCCGGTTCAGTACATTTCCTCTTGAGGTTCCTGTGAGTTACTCTAGGGGACAACACTTGGTTGCCAGCACAAAAGATTCAAGAAGCCATACTGCATCAGATAGATGGTTTATGTGACTTTTCAGTGAGCCTGTCTGGAACTCTCCTGTTCAGCTGCCTCTCTGCTTTTAATCATGCATCTCTCCATATTTACTCTTTGGAACTTGACAGTATTGCTCTCAAGCAAAATCGGATATACTCTGACTTATGCCATTAAGTATATCTGAATTGAAACCGCTCCAAAAAGAGATGCCAAATAGGTCACTTGGCTTCCTTTAACAGCTACTGGACACCTAACACAGTTTGTATTTCAATTTCACTCTCAAGAGCATCTTACTGAACAGAGTTTCCCAGAGAAGAGCTGCACAAAAGCCAGAATCTCCTGAGTCCAGAGCAGCATATGCTTCCTTGCTGAGATGGAACACAGGCTTCCATTCCTAATGTATTTATTCCTATATATATATATATCTTCCTATAAGCCTCGTCTCCAAATAGAGGTGGGGAGTCTCTTGAAACTCCCATTAAAGCAAATGTTTGTGTGTAAATAGAAGACCCAGGGCACAAGCATGAACTGAATACATAACACCCCACACTGAAAATAGTCCAAATCATTAGGAGGAAGGCTATTTGTATTTTGATCAACCACCAAAATAGTTTAGTCTTATTTTCATAGTCTGACTATTTCACTATGTAAGTTATCACTACTGCTTTTTTGCAGATTTGAGTCACATGTGAAAAATCTTTAAGATTGACATCACATGGATTTACTCAGTCCAGAAGATGAACATTTAAACAGCATTTCTGTATCTTTCTTTTTGTGGCCCTATATTCCAGTGCATGTTGATCACAATACTATATGGTAGCATATATCCCTTATTCTAAACATGCACCAGAATTCTCATTGCATGGTTATTACATGAGAGCAAATGTAGCTTTTAATCCTTTTCTCCTTAAGTAAGTGTTTAACATTTAACACAGAATTACTACTTAAAAATTTTAAAAAAGAGAGATTCCATGTTCTAAATTTTTGTGAAAAGGGGGCTTTTTTATAGGATTAATTACACCAAGTTTTGTCTAAGTTATGAAATTAAATAGCAGCGGCTTCTAACAGCTGCCATGTTTGCCATCAGCAATTAATTTCCAGGAGTACAGATTTTTGTATAATTAGCTCTTACGCACTGAACTTAAGCTAGATAAAAAGAGGTTATTAAAATTTATTTATAATTGGTATTTTGATATGTCACTTAGCTTTTCAAATATTACATAATGCTACAAATACCACAGGCCTTAGTAATGTTTGCACTTTGAAAAGCAGCTTTTGTGTCAGAGTTCCATGCATTAAGGTCTCTAGTAGCAATACTATTGTATAACCAATAAACAATAGATGTCCCTAGTGAATCTAATGTCATAGTTACATATATTTTGATGGCATTAAATTTTGCTAATGATTCTGGCGAACGTGTGCAAACTCCTTCTCTTTTTGCAACTGTATTAAATCAGCATTGCAAACAGAAGACAAAGCGGTAACAAAGGCCCTTAGTTGTGCTGAGGGTAAGGAGATGTTCTTGTACACTGGTATTATTCCTGTAATTTAAACGTTATCAAAATCAATTTCTTTTTCCTAGGCAACACTTCTGTTTTAAGAAGTCATTCTTTAATTCAGCTGAATAGTTAGCAGAGGGAAAAAACTGAAAGGAAGGAATTGTTCTTTTACCCAAAATTATTCTGAAAAGTCACAGGAAATTGTTTGTTTTCAATCCAAACTTAAGTTTTCCAGTATATAACATTTCAAACTTTCAGATGACTCAGATGTTGTATTGCATGAAAGCTTGGAAAGAGAATTATCTTCATTTATGCAATGTCAGCCCCAACACAACTCAGCTCTCATTGTTTAACCAAGAAGTTCCAGTCAGTTGAACTTAACGTTCCAAGACCTTTTTCTGTAGATACACTTTTTACTAGAAAGTTTGCATCTGTAGAACTGAAGTTTGTCAAAGGCACTGAAGGCACTCTCCCTGAGTCTCATAGAAGATTTGCATCTTTTCAACATTCAGCTGTGAGTGCAAAACTTGAATTTATGTTTTACAGACACAGATTTACAGGGTGTTTTTTCAAAAGTTTCACCAAATAAAAAAAAAGGTAATAAAAGCAATAACTTTTTAAAACTGTCATAAACAGTAGGGGAACAGAATAAAAGATAATAAATATAGTTTGTGCCATGCAGTGAGTTTATGTCTTTGTGATCTCAATAGTTCAATAAACCATTCTGGTTAAGAGTGAATTCTAGTGAGCTCTCCAGTCCATGGTCTGGTTTAAAGGCAAACATGACTCGGTTCATCCAGCCCACTCCTCAAAGATTTCTTTACAACTAAAAGCATTCAGCTTTTTTTCTTTTCAACAGAAAATAGCTCAGATTTTAATTGGACACAACCATGCCCCTCCAACCAGGAGGGCATGGCAAAGATCCAACCACTCTCTTTCTGCACGCAGAAGGAAAGAGCAAAAAGAAAGATACATATATCCTTTTGTTCCAAGGAGAAGACAGAAAGCCTCCTTTCTGAGAACCTGCAAGGCCCACTCTTGCACTCTTCCTGAATGCTACGATTCCCTGAGTGCTGTTATACACATTAAACACATTTTAAGAGTTACAAAGATTTTAAGCTTATTTTGCTTCCTACACCGACTGAAAAAGAAACATATCTGAGCTCAAGAATAAATGTGTAACGTAGGAGGGAAGCAGCACCTGAATAGGTTCTTTTTCTTCTCAAGAAGCTACTAGGTAAGATTTTCTTCCCTTTTCTTTCTAGCTCTGATGTAAAGGACAATGTTTCATTCCTGAAAGTTTGTGTCTGAATATCACATTTAATTTCCCTCCTGAGATTCTAAAAATTAGTAAGAAAATAAAAATAATCTTTACTGAAGAAATTGATTCAAGCCATTTGCCCTCTATAATTCAGGAAAGAAAAGCATTTAGTATTTCAGGATGAAAAGTGCAGTGCAATATTAATCATAATAAAATATGAGAAAATGCAGACCTTTGCATTCTCTCCAGGTGATTTCAAAGTTTTATTTGTCTCCTATTGCATATGCAAAAGCAATAATAAAATTTAAAAGCATCAGTTTATATAATACAGCATAGCCTGTCCCTCAGTATTGTTCCCGTATTTTTTTCCACAAAGCGTTTTGAACCTGATCTTTATATGTTTTAAAACTTTATATGCATAGTTCCTCCAAACCCTTATTAAATTTACATTCATGTCTCCAAGTAGTAATGATTTCTGTTACTAGAAAATGGTTTCAAAATGTCAATAATTTAAAGGCTTATGTCTATACTATTTAATTAACTAAATGATAACGGTGGGATTTTTTCCACCCATTATTTATTAGATAGCGGGTCTGAAAAAAAATAAAGGGAAATCCATCTGAACCCAAGAGGATATTGGTTGTGTCCCAGGAGATTATCGGGGGAACAGATATAGTGATTTTTTATTAGTCTAAGCTTGATTAAATTGTAATGTACAAAAACCCTCCTTACCCCCACCAAAACATTTCATTAATGATAAAATAAGAGCCATGTACTTTCAAAGTATTTCAGAATTACTTGACTGCATTTTTATCTCAATTTAAAAGCTCAAGTACTGTCTGATTTAACAAAAGATAGCAAATATTAAACATTAAACTGGATGAAATTAACTTGCCTGAAAGAACACGAGTTTTCTGCAACTTGAATTCTTGCAGAGCTAATGGCCTGACTTTCAGAAGCTCTGACATGTCTCTGGTTTTGTTGCTTTAGCATTATTGTCCCTATCAAAAGAATGCTTAGGAGCCACACCTCAATTAAGACCCTACATAACACACAATCATAGAAAAATTATAACTTTGTGTTGAAAAAGTTTTTAATCCATTATAAAACACTTTATTATGACATGTAATGGATAAATTGTTAAGCAGACTTGCTTTGTAAATTAAGTTGGTGGAAATGAAAACACCTTTAGGAGGACACCACCAATCTAGCAGTCAGCACCTCTTAAACTGAAAAGTTTATTTACTACATATATAAGTAACTAATTCTATATAGAAATATTAATGTTGTACAGGGGGAACTGCACAAGAATACAGTACACCACAGACAACCCTGTTACATTTTTATGGGCAATTTCGGTCAAAGACACCTTTACCTGCAGGGAAGGGCAAACACAATCACTTTTCATAGCCCCTAAAGGATTCTCTGACTCTTCCAGCCTGTATCCCTGCTTTTAAGGGCCTAAATATGCAATGCTAAGTCTGGCTGAGGGGAGAAGTCATGAAGATTTCCCCAAGAAATACTAGGGCTTCCTCTCATGTCCTGAGGTGTCCCAGCAATACCAATCTGCTCTGGCAGACTTGGAATGGGCAGCTTTAAGATAGAAGGACACTCACTGCAAGCACAGAGCTTGAGCCTAATACTGCACTGCCTGAAAGACCATCCCCTCCACGCCTCTGTACAGGAATAAATGCACAGGTGGCAGAATCCAGAGTGGCACTGCAGGCCTGTCCAGTCTGAAAAAAGGGAGAGGACAAGACGCTGACTGGCAGGAAATGCCTGTCTGGGGAACAGTGGGAGAACATAGGTAGGAGTGTGGCATGGGAAAAGGGCGGGATTGCTACCTTACAGAAAATTGTCAGTTGGTGGACAGATCCTTGGAGATTATTCATAATTAGCTGTGGTTGTTGAAGTATGATTCTGTTCTGAAAACTGAAACAGAAATTCTGAACTATTTTTCTAGCATTTCCTGATTGAAAGTGTTCAGCTTATAATTACAATACTTTTTTTTTTTTTTTAAACTGCTCACTCTGATTCCTTGTAACACAGTGAATTCCTGTACTCATGCACAACATCATCAGTTGTGCAGCCATTGAGGCCACACTGGCTGCAGGAACACCTGTAGCACCTCCCTGTAGGTATGTGACTCACCACAGCTTGGAGCTGGTGATGCACAAGGTTTAGCAATGATCATGTCATTGTCTCCACACTGCTAAAAAACAGGAGACTTGGCTGTTTGCTTTAACGTAACAGTGTCTGGCGACGAATGTACACATCTCTAGGGCTGAACAATAAGAAAGGGGCTTTTTTTACATAAGCATTCTGCTTTAAGATGTCTAAAGCTTTACTGACCAAGTGGAAGAATAGATTCCCTAAAAATTCTGGATTCAGATCTTGCAGGAAACCGTATTTACACTGAAAAATGCTATTACAAGGATTTGTAAAAATCCCAAAAATAGTACAAATGGAGGCAAAATGATCTTTAGTCTCTGATGAATGGGATAGAGAAAGTCCTGCAAGCTTCCAGGCAGTAATAGGACCTTATGCTCATTGGAGGACAGTTGTTTCCCTTTCTTAACATTAGCCTTGTTATCCAAGACAAAGAGAAGGATCTAATGTCCATGAAGCAAGATTTTTGGCAGAGAAGGTGCAGACAGCTATTCAACACCCAAACATGTTCTTTATGACAATAGTCTAATTACTTTGTGAGAAAAAAAAGTCAATGCTGAAGCTATTCCAGTAAATTTAAGCAAATCAAGCTATAGAAAACTGCTAAGAGGAAAACCTGGTAACATAAGATAGACAAGATAAGATAGAGAGATCTGGCTATATTCTGCTGTAAATTAAACTCCCATGAACTTCATGCGCTTCAATGAATTTGTGGGTGTGACTTATGGTTGAGTTTGGCCTAAAAACCTGGAATATTTTGTTAAAACTTGGTGATCTAGTAGGTCTTAGTCAAGCAAAGACTCACAGGGTATTAAATTGCTGCATATGTAATTACACGATTAGGTGATAGTTTCCAGTTGTGCCAACTTAACTACTCTAGGCATGAGACAACTTTCATCTCTCCTTCTTAAAAGGTCACCAAATGGAGAAAATATTACTGTCATGGTTCAGATTTGCAGGTTCAGTTCTCAGCTTTCCCATCCCTGAATGGGCACACACTGACTGTGCCTGCAGTGTTCACTCATTGTATGTGAGCAGGCAGTTGTTTCCTAAGGTCCCCCAAGTGCAGCTGTGCTAATTCCACCTCCTCTAGACTCATGCTCTAATCTTAAACCTAATAAGCATATCCATTCTTTCCATATTAAACATATAAACACATTATGAATAAAACTGTCTCATACGAAGCTTTTAAAAAATCCATGTAATTTCAGCTGTGAACAGTGTCTTTTATTTTGGTTTGATACCTGTATGTGCATTTGTGCTTACCATTTACATTGCTCACTATAGGGTAGAGCAATGGGAGCACACCTAAACTAAACATGTTTCATCCACTGCACAGCATCTCACTGCAGCCTGTAATGTGTCTTTTAACTTCCAATTATGCAGTCCAATAAACTGCAGCTATCTAACACCACCCTACTCTTACATAACCCCAGAGCTGTAACACTTTGGCACCAGACAATGTTTTGTTTGCTTACATGATTATGACCTTAAGGCAAGAACTGTACCTGGGTATATGACACAGTCTTGGGGCACTTATAACAGAAACACCATCTGCATTACAAAGCTGGTTAAGAGTGTAATATTTTTTTGAGAGCTTTTCTGTCACATTTTGGTATTAGCTAAAATCCTTGGGGAAATAATGGAAACAAAAGTATGATTTTACCTGTTTAAATTCATCTATTCTAGGAGGACTTGCTTGTTAAGCCTCAATCACCAAATCTTTCTAGTACAGTCTATTTCTAAGGCAGGGGAGATTTTCCCATTACTTTACAGATTCTGAATGCAACTGCCTTGCAACTGAAAATAAGCAATTAAGTTTGCTCAAGATAAACCTAGTCACATCCCAGAAATGGTATGATTCACATCTCTTACAGCTGCAGAGAAGCAAAGGTTTTTGAACTACAGATATTATCTGATAGTTTCCATAGAGTTAGGACCTTGTTCAGCATTTAGGCATACATTTAAAAAGCAGATTTTTAAAGACGCAGAAACAGATTAGCTAGTCTATCTCAAACTAAAGACCTTTTGCACCTCCGAGTATCTTTCCTATTAACTTTGGTAGGACATAAATATATACTTGAAGCTAAGCAGAGGCTTTAGAACTGAATAAACAACATCCTAAGCAAATATTTAAATGTGTTGCTGAACTTCATTCTGAGGGGAGACAACACAAAACAAAAGCTAGCTTAAATCCATTTAGAATTTTCAGTGTGAATTATTCAGTTATCTCCACTTCAGTTGCAGAGCCAGTGAAATATTTTAATAGAGCAATATGTGATAAAAAGTCAGCATAACAATAACACACACTGTTATAGCCAGAAAGTTGTCTCATTCCTGAGCTTCAGCATTAAACAGTTTTTGAACCAACTTTCATAACTTTTATATTATTATTCTCATTGCTTCTATTTCTTTCCCATTGCAATCTAGAACTGAAAACTTACCACACAGAATTAATTCTCGCTTTGGTTTCAGATGCAGAGTTTTGTTGTGGAGGCTGTGAGTTCTTGTTTAGGCTCCAAGTTCTGATCTGTATCCCATCATTGTACTTGAGAACTGTTTTCTGTGGGGAGAAAAGTCCTTATGAGCAGACATTCTTCCTCATGACAGAGCCAGAGAAAATAAGAAGCAAATGTGCATTGCAGCAATGGCAATAACTGCACATATGCCACCAATCTCAAATTCTAATGCTACTTCAATATTCAGCAATGTTTTCAGCTATACCAGGACAGCAGCAGAAGTTGCAAACTAACCAATAACATTTGACAGACACACTCGTGATTTTACATTTCTCTTTCAAAATACAGGCCCTCGGGTGTGGGTGTGTGGGACAGGCTGTGCTCAGCCGAGGAGTCCATGGTGGGCCCATGACAATATCCATTGGATTTGCCATGGCAGTCACCATAGCTGTGTATGTGTCTGGCGGTGTTTCTGGTAAGTGACTACTTTATTTAGTGTGCTTTTATTGCTACAGTTTTAAGGCTCTCTTGTTAAAG
The DNA here is from genome assembly GCA_013399895.1 of Serilophus lunatus. Classification (NCBI taxonomy): domain Eukaryota; kingdom Metazoa; phylum Chordata; class Aves; order Passeriformes; family Eurylaimidae; genus Serilophus; species Serilophus lunatus. The sequence continues at coordinate 606,298 of VXBA01000138.1, forward strand.
TATTTCCTTTTCACGGTATAAACAATTATGAATCTAGCAACAGTAAGCACCATTACACATCAGTGTTTTCTAGTAAATCTTTTTTGTTCTTCTTAGTTCCTTCTATTCTTCGTGTTTGACAAAATCTTCTACCAAATTCTGGTGTGAAAACCTTGGCAGATCTCTGGCTTTTATGCAAAGTGTTCTGTGCAAACCAGAAATCTGCTTAATGTTGTTTTGAGAATTCTTTCAATGGAGATGATCCTGGACAACACTGACATCATGTTTGAGGAATTAACCATGAAAAGCAATCCAGCAGTCACCAGACAAAATGGTGGCCAGCTACATAGAAGGTTGAATGTCCCTCTAATGAGTGTAATGAGCAGGGTTCACCTTAGAGAGTGCAATTCATCTCTTCATGTCCAAGGACAGGTAATAGCAAGTCTGTTCCTGTTTATTTCCTTACTCACAGAAGCAGCAGATCGCAGAAAGCAGAAAAAGCAAGAAAATTCAGCACTACAGATACATTCGGTGATACACTGTCAATGTACTGTCATTGTACCTTTGCTTCTGCTCTAACTACCTCAACATGTATTGGTCAGGAATCTCCTTTGCCTGTAGCTGGGCTAACTAAAGTGTCCACATGGGTCACACTGGATAATGCTTCCTCTCATATTTCTGCCATTCACCTTGGCCAAACTAATATCAGAAACACTAACATAACTCCTTTTAACATTCAAAGTTTCCCTTTGAAACAGAAAATGATGGGTTGAAACAACGCGGTCTTGAGCATCATAAAACACAATAGTCTGTGTTGTATGCAGAGTTTATATCTACCTCTTAAAGCAAACTGTTCCTTTGTATTCCAGTTCCCATAGAGGAATTTCTTATCCTTCATAAAGAGGATAAAGTTGGTCTGGATGAGTTTCTATACGTATAACTAGGTCGTTATAAACAGTTGTTATAGCAGAAATTACTGTGGCCATTTCTCTACTCTTTTACAAATTCTTTTACAGAAGCACCATGGACAAGGAGGCTTCCAAGTTCACATTAGAAAGTGCTCAAGGTTCTACAAAACAGGCAGTCTTGTAACTGTCTTTGAATAGACCAGAATTGTGCCTTAATACCACACAAAGTTAATCCAGCAGCATATTCATAGTATTTGAACAACGTCAAACTACAGCTTTTGGTTTATGTGTAGGCATGTAAACTCTTCTAATGCAGTATTATGAAAATAAACCTGTGAAGACCTGTCCTACATTTGCATCTTTAAGGGATATTCATCTCCATCATTATACAGAAAATTAGAGTTCAATCCCAGCAGGGCAGAGCAGTTGCAGATGTTGCAGTATTGTGCTTCCTGTGTTTCTCCCATGACAAAGGATTCTGCACACAGTGCATTTTCTCTGTGAGGGAATAGGAACAGATATTTCAACAGGCTGTGATTATCCAGCATATGATCACTAGTGGCCACTTCAGAATACCAGTCCTATATAGAATTTGTTAGCAATTTCTGTGGCTCTTTGGACATGAAGTCTTGCATTTAAGTGCTGCAAAAATATTTTGCATTAGTTCTTTATGAAATTCTAAATTCCTGGTAACAAAAATATAGTCTGCATGCTTGGCGGATTTTTTAATTTAGGAGAATTCCCCTTTTTATTTTTTCTCCATCCAATTTTCCTCAATATCTAGAAAACTTCCCACTATTTTTTCCTGCATAATATTTCAAACTCCTGACTATGATCACTGCAACTACAAAACAATGGGCAATACATTGTCCAAGAGAGACTTATTTTTTAACAAGGAAACTAGCAGTGGCACAGGAACCAAGAGTCTTTTAACTCTCCTATGTCATCATGACAGACTTCAACTAGACTTCTCCTTTCCAGATTTCATGTTAATTAGCCATCTCTATTATTATTATGACTTGTCCTGGTCATCAAAATCACCCCATATTATATACAGGTGGGGAAGAGTATGAGGTGTTGAAAGAAAAGAAAATTATTCATTCCAGCCTGAGTAAGGAACATAAGACAAGACAACAATTAATCAAAATTCACATGAAGGGATGTTAAATAAGGTGCCATCTATTTGCTCTCTGCTGAAGAATTTGAAACAGTGAGGAATTCAAAATTAATCCAAGACTGGTGCTACCAGGTCAGAGTTTTGGAAATGGTACAAAGAAATTTTTATCCAGCTTGTTATCTATGTTTGTCAGTTCATTTTGTATCAAAGGTGCCTGGATTTCATAAGATAATGACTCACTGACCTGAAGTGCAAACACAGAAACTGTACATAGAGATCCTTTCTCCATCACTAACCTTTGACAGATAAAGGACATGCTCTCTCAGTTACTTTACCAAAGACAAAGGCCATTTTTTCTGATATCCGTCTAGGCTGAAATGATACTTTACCTGGAAGAAGAGCATTGGATCCTATGTCCTTGCAAAACTTGGAGTTTGCTGTAATTTTGCTGTGGAGTACATTTTCCTTTTTTCAAATTTATTTGGCAATTTGTATTTCTTAAGTAGCAACGACACATTTGTAAACAATGAAGTTTTCCAAAAGCATCCAACAATTTTTTCCCATGTTGATAAAAAACGTTGAGGGAAGTGACCTTCATGTGACATAATAAATATATTTTAGAAAATAAAATTGTCACAAGTTGTTCCAATGTTACTGAAATTTTTTCATGCACAAGTTCAGGTGTAGCTACTACTGAATAAAAAGGAAGGAAGTTCCCCAGGAGGTAGAACTCTGTTTCAGGAAAGCTCCTTTATCAGTTTCCTTCTTGTAGACCTTTCTGGAGAGCACAAGAACTTGATGAGAACATGTGATGAGGAAGTAGGCACTCCTGTCCCTGGATCACATCTAGGCATAGCTCACCAACATGAGTACAAAGGTGGACAGCCCTAACATTTTTTAATTTGTCCTCATGAAACCTGGGTTTGTAAGTAACTCCAGGCTGAAGACAGGGACATAAATGTGACTTAAATACAGGGTACTCCAGATCTGCCTCAAGATATATGACCAAGCCAGTAGTAGTCCTGAACTGTAAAATGTGGTTATGAACCTGAATGAACGTTCTGATGCCTCAGTCCTCCCCTAAAAATAAAATGCTAAAGACCTTGAGGAGAGAGAATATGTTCAGAATGAGAGAACCTCCCATCACAACTGACGGGGCAGATTCCGGCTTTTTTTAGCAAAGTTGTCTATACATCTATAGATTGCTGACCTGCAGTCTATAATCTGATAAACAGAACAGTTCACAAAAATCAAGAGTGAAAATGGATCTTGGTGGCTTTTACACTCCCTCCTCTAATTTCATCCAGCTTTTTAAGTTTCAATTTAATTGCAGTCAGCATTTAATTTCACAATAGCATCTAGAAAAACATGTACTAACTAATCTTGTGCTTAAAAGAGCCCACAATTTTTACAAATCCTTCACCTATTCTCATGCATCTGAGTCATCCACGTGACTTATTTTGTGATTTATTTTTCAGGTGGTCACATAAACCCAGCTGTTTCATTAGCCATGTCTGTGACTGGAAGATTAAAATGGACCAAATTACCAATTTACATATTAGCACAACTCCTGGGAGCATTCATTGGAGCAGCGGCTGTCTTTGGGATTTATTATGGTGAGTACACCTTAGACATGTTCACAGGACAAACCAGAGGTCAGGCAGTCTCTAAGGCCCAAATTTCTCAATGAATGTCAAGCAGGCAGAGGACTCTTGTTCAAACAGGGCTAATGGCAAGACCAAAGTTAAAACCATAAAGAGGAAAAGAAGAAGAAGCCTAAAGAGTTTGAAGAGAAAAACAATGTCTCAAAAATTCCGGGTATCCTATAGATTTACTGAAACACTAATGCTCCAGGAAATGTTCTGATATTTAGAAAAATTATTCATGGGAAATCAGATACTCTGAGATCATGTATTTCTCAGTAAGGATTTTAAATTACTTAATAGCCAGGATATAGGGCTATCCATCTTCCAAGCAAATTAGAAACATTAAAGACCTGCTACAAGTGCCTGTAGGCAAGTATCACCAACATCGTTCATTGAGGATACAGGATATGAGATCAAGTCCCTCCTGACCAAACCTCAGACCACCCTAGAGAGGTGGCTTTCCAAGGCAATGAGCTCCAGGTAGTGAGATAAAGGGGGTCACATATTAGCAGGGGAAAAAGAAAAAACAATTATCCTATCCTTGAAACATAGGGGGGGTTTACGCAGTGTGCCACAAAGGGAAAAAATGTAGTAGCAGACTGAGTGGATGAATCCATTCAGTCAGATCAGTTACTTCAATCCCCTGCTCCAAAGCTCTACTTTTACCAACCCAGCTGACCTCCTCCAAAGCCTTTCTGCTACGGGCATTATATCTGCAGAAGTGATGGGTTGAGGGTGCAGCAGAGGAAAAACACAGATGGAAATGGTCAGCTGGACATCCACAGTAGTCCCGAAGAGAAAAATCCTTAGGAACCATCATGACTGTTCTGGGCTTGGTGGTGTTTTTGTTTGGGGGGTGGGGGGCCTAGGGTGCAGTTGTTTGGGGTTTTTAAGGTTAATGTCAGAATTTGGGAACTCTGAGATTCCAGAACTGGATTTCTATCTGAATTTGAGTCCTTCTCAAGCTTGACAGCCAGAATCAGGGCTGTAGCCAGGATGCAGCAGTGTGCCAATATGCACATGGGTTGGAGGTGCAGTCACTATATTCTGCCAAAAGGGCAGCAGCAGGATAGGGAGCCAGAATAAAAAACTTAGGGCTGGGGTTGGAGTTAGATATCTTCCCTGTATTCAGGAATGCGGGATTTTCTCATGTCCCTTTCTCTGCCTAAGTGCTTTGCCCTCCCTCTTATTATTAATTCCCAAACCTCTTCTTTACTTTTTCCTTCCTGCAACTTGCAGGATTTTCATGTACTCATTGAGATCCACTGAAAACTCACTAGAAGAAAAAACAGAGACAGAAGTTCATCCTTNTAAAAAAAAATAATCTGACACTACAAATGAAAGCCTGATCCAAGTAAACAACTAAATTGTAAATGTTCCCTGCACCCATGTTGTGGCCTTAAGCAAAGGCAGGAAAAAACAGGAGAAAGGAGAAATAGATTGGTCTGCTGGCTTCAGGACACAGGGAGCCTGTTTTTTTACTCACAAGTATCATCTCATCACTGGATCCACTAATAAAATGGACTAGAGCTTGATGTTCATGTCTGTCTGTGCAGATTTGAGCGTTTTACCTTAGTGTCTTTCTATTTCTAAAATTTCTTAAACTGTCAGATGGAATAGCAGCAATTCCTGGTGGCTGAGTATCTACAACTGCACAACTAGGACACTATGCATTTCTTGGGGCATCATGCTAACTGTAGGACCTCTTACAGAATAATGCAACTGTATTCAAAATCAGAAGATTCTCTTTGTCACTGAGTTTAGAGCAATAAGCAGGGGAAAACCAGCTCCGTTTTGAAAGCTGTGATATATAAAATGAGTACTTCATGCCACAGGAGGAGAGATGATTTAGGAGGGTATGATAAGCCCAACACCCCAAATCTATTAACTCTGCTCCCAGAAAAAAAAGATCACAGAATCACAGAATGGTTTGGGTTGGAAGGGACCTTAAAGGTCCATTTCACAGTTTAGAATGAGAAATGTACAGGCCTATCACATATATTCTACTCTTAGAAAATCTAGTGTTTATGGAAAAGTGCAGGCAGTTACTGGCTGTTTTCTATAGATGCCTTTATGGAATACAGCAATGGAAAACTTGAAGTCACTGGACCTAACGCAACAGCACATATCTTTGCAACATACCCAGCTCCATATCTGTCCCTCATAAATGGATTTGCAGATCAGGTAAGGGCATGTGCTGCCTTAATTCTACAAATTAAACACACTGTAAAATCAAGCAGTGAAAAAGACATAGATCTAAAAAATGCACTGAATTTCACTGTTTCAGTCACATCTCCCTGTGTAAAATACAATGAGAATTCAATGCTGTTTGTGAGGGGTTACATTTTAGCAATATTTCACAAGCAAGATAATTTCAGGTTCTTCTTTTCACATGGATCATCTTAATTGTTGCACTCTACGTGTTTTTATTACAATATACGTAAGAGGTTTTCCTCAGCATAAATCAATGTTTCTCCACAAACCACAGAGTCATGTCCATTTACATCAAAGTCCAACCCATTTTGTGCATGTATTATTCCTTAAGTAAAGCTTTAACACACACCAGACAACAGAGTTTTCTGGTTCCAAAAGTTCCCCCTCCAACGTTCTCTTTGCAGATAGAGTTATAGCATTTTTCCTTTTTCAAAAGACTGAATCTGAAAAAAACCTCCATTTCCAGTCTGTATCTTCTAATCCTACTTAGGCAACAGTCAAAAAATGAAGCTTCATATCTTTTTATCTACTTCTAATCAATTTACCCATCTTCTTCAGGCATACATGAGATAAATGCTGCATAAATAAGGTATAAAAACTAGAGATTACCTGAACATGGGAATTCCTTACATAAAAGATTGTACAATCTGGTTTCCAAAAAATCCAAACACTATTTTGAAGTTTTCTAAGAAAGACAGTTCTGATCTTTGGATGAATCAACAGAATTTTCCCTAATATGTTTTTACCTATGGATGTTTTAAAGCAAACTTATAAACAGATTAAATAAAAATTTTTTAAAATCCCAAACTGAAACTTCTTTAAGTCATTAAAGAAATCGAGTGTTATGACATCCCTGAAGCTTTTGTCTGTTTTCCCATCAAGTTAATTATTAGCAAAATCAACATTTACAAAGCATTTGATTTAAGCAGGGCGGCATTACAGTTGAAGTAATTCCAAGAAAGTTTCCTTCATCAGCTCAATTAGCAGATGCAATATAGAGTTCATGTTACAGTTATATGTGTAACCTTAATTTAGGTAATTCCTAATTTTTAGCTGCTCAGTTTTGACTTTGTAGACTTCATTTTTAGTTCTGACGTTATGTAAAACCTGGATAAAGAGGTGCATATTTAGTCTAATTTATCAGCACAAACTACAGTCATATAAAAAACACTACCTACGTAACTGATTGCATTGGCATAGCAGAACTACTAAAAATTAAGTAAATAGTTCGGTTATATTGATAGGAAAAAAAATGTAGAAACAGAGCATCAGATATCACGCAGGACATGCCTTTTAAATCCTCTGTTCTTTCCACACCAGGTTGTTGAAGATTTCTTTTTTCAAAAGTCCTCGGCACATTTCTTGTCTTTGTCTTTCAGCACAGATTTCAAAACTTCTCATTATTGTGAAGTAGAGAGGCACTGAGTTCCAAATTTTGCTACCCTTTATAGTGGGATAAACCTAAATACCAGCTCTAAGCCACCCCAATCCACAGAACTTCCACAGCCCTTCTTTTCATTATTGGAAAGAATCTACATGTATTTATTCAATATTTTTTTCTTTGCCTTGGGCAGGTGATGTCAACAGCTATTCTTCTTCTGGCTGTATTTGCTATTTTTGACAGCAGAAATAATAGTGTCCCGAAGGGCCTGGAGCCAATTGCAATAGGACTTCTTATAATCGTTCTTACTTGCTCCTTGGGAATGAACAGTGGCTGTGCCATGAACCCAGCCAGGGATCTAGGCCCAAGGCTTTTCACAGCCGTTGCAGGATGGGGGATGGAAGTATTCACGTAAGTATGCCTGGATATGAAGTCGAATGCTCTTGGCTAAAATTGTTTGTAGGAAACTAGGATCCTGATTCAATGTGGTACCAAGTCATACTTTACACACATACAGGTAATTCTTTGCATACCAGAAGCAGCTATTCATGTACTTTCAGCCAGATATCCTCTAGGAACTGGGCTTTAAGAAGGATTTCCTGCTCCTAGGGCAAATCAAACACGCATTATCTCTAATATCAATCATTGTTTCAAGCAGACCCTTCCCAAAACATTAGAGATTCTTAGAGGTCACTGAAAATATAAGTGCTTTCTTCTTGTGTCCTGCAGCTTTCAGAAAAAAAACACAAACAAACAAACAAAAAAAAAACAAAAATGAAAAAACCCCACCAGAATCAGGAGAGAGTTAGGTGGAAATATTTATTGGGTGCTGTAAAAAACACAGACATATCAGATTGATTTAACCTATTACTGTTACTGAGTTATTGCAGAAATATACAACAATCTAAAAGCCTGACTTCCTGCCTGGGAGTGAAGAAGTGAATGAAAGAAAGCTCCCTCCACTTTCCCACATTTCAGAGCACACTCTCAAATCCCTGTGCATGTGTGTGCATACACTCTTGGCTGGCCAAATGCACAGCTAATTAGTTACACATCAAATCCACAGCTTACACAAATCCAGTGTAAGAGGCACTCTGGGATATCTAAGTAAGAGTGACCTGTCATCGGGAAGTAGATACTTTGGTTTATTTTTATTTAGTTTGTTTTTGCAGTTATTTACAAGTAAGAATCCCCAGAAGTACTGCAGACTGCTAGAGAGCCCTGGTTAACAGACATTTTATTTTTGCTACTCCACCAAGCACAAATAACCTGTATTTGTTATTTCCATCTACACAAATCATGTGCCTACTTGAACAAAGCTGCTAAGCTTTTCTAATACAAAAAGAGCCAGGCATAGCATAGGTGAAATGGGAAGTCTGGGATGTAACATCTCTGGTGAGCCACTGGCAGGAGGTCAGGTTACTAGTCCAGTTATCTCCAAACTTGTCCTCCTTAGCAGCACCATTAGACTGCAGGTTTTTGTAAAATAAGGGCACACAGAGTGATATCCAAAATTAGGATTCTCCCCTCTCATGCCTTTGTAATTACAAGTAGTTGTTGACTGTGGTATTAATCATGGTGTCATGTGCTATACTCCATAATATATTACAAAAGCAGCTATTACACTGCTGGAAAAGTTTGGAAGCCTGATTGTACTGTGATCTAGTCACAGAATACCTGTGAGCTCCCCTCCTCTTCAGAACTAAGATCTTGCTCATTTACATCAAGAAAACTACAAGAAATATATACCATTTTGGTCTCTAATGTAGTTTTAAGATTTATATACAGAAAGAGAATGCGATCCCATTGTAAAGACCTTGCTACGAAATTTTAAAATGCCAATGTACAAAAGATCTCTGGTAATTGCCAGAATAAACTAGGATACATAAACTGAGCAAAAAGTCTTCTTCCCTGCCTTCAGTTAAAAAGTTACAGTAATAAACAAGTTCAATGGAATGATACAACAGGAATATGTTCTTATCTAGTTACAGCACAGAGCCAGGAAGAATTTGAGCCTTGTTAGGTACCTGGAAGAGCCATGGGAGAAGCCTGAACGATCGTAGTTAGGATCCTGAACTACCTGATGCTCAGCTGGAGCTCCATGTGCATGAACAACTTAAGTGACGCAGCAACAGTTGACAGCTAAGCCTTGCATGTCTCCCTTTAGCTGGAATTCATAACCTTGAGAAAGGTTCTTAGCTCTCTAGTAAAGGAATGCCCAGAAACTAGGACCTAAGCATGAAACCTCCACAGTGACATGAGGGGAGTGCAGCACAAACTGAACAGTTGGAAATACTGGGGAGACATTGAACATTCTTTGGAGTGAGAATGGAAACATCTCACAAAGGATCTGAGTCACACTCTGACCAAGTCAGTGAGAGTACGACTGCCGCCTACAGAGCAGTCAGGGATCACTAGGAAAGTCTCACTTTGGAATCAGGTACACATAAGCAAGACTTTCTGCAGCATTCTCAGTCAAATGCCCTAAACATTGAGATAATTAGTTTGTGCTTGGGGGTCCAGTAAATACTGGTTTTATCATGTTCTCGGGCAGGAAGCTGCAAAGTAGGGGAGTTCTTCTGCTGGACAATGGAGTTGTCCAGAGGATAAGAAGGCAGTCGAGCAGAGGTTTTAGAAATGTTGCAGTTACTAGATTTTGCACAAAGACGCCCAAAGGAAAGTTTCTCCAAGAATCAAGTCAGAGGGCACAAGCTACGGTGTGGTTTCCTCAGCCCATGCCAACAGGCATGTTTTGATTAAAGTGTCCCATTAGAAGCTGTTCCGGTCCAGCGGAAAGCGGCTGTCAGTGCAGCACCCTAGAGAGCACCATTTGGCACACAGCACATGTAATCAGTCAGGGCTTTCCCCTGGCAAACTGCTGCTCGACCTGTCAGGAGCAGGTGGCACAAATGGCAACAGTTCCCATCGTCAGGGACGGCTGCTGACTTTAGAGACCTCAGTTTTTCTAATGATTTGTCCTAAAATCACGGAGACAAACAGAAGTCTTTCTTAAGCACATGTTTAGTATCCTGATGAACTTAAAAGTTCTGGAGAAGAAAATTTTGTCTGTAGCAAGAAAACAACCAGAGCTTTGAGCACAAGACTGGATTTTTTAAAAGTAAAACAGAGCATGAAACAAGCAATGAGAGAGAGAGAGAGCAAGAAAGGGCTTTACACAGCAGCACTTCGTGACGGCATTTAAAGGGATATTTCACCCCGTTTGTGGCGGGTTCTCCTGCGCTCGGGCTGCGGAGGGGTCCAGCCGGGACGGCCGCGGAACGAGCGGCAGCGGCGCGGGCTCAGCGCGGTAACGCTGACACCTCGTGGCCACCGGCGCCGGGGACAAGTCGCCCGGATTAAACTGAACTGCACGTGTAGGTTACGCACTGTAGTTTCCTGGAAATGTTCGCAGCTCAGCAAAGTGCTTCTCGCCAGCCCGTGCGCTGCCTCCTCCCCACTCCACCCAGTGCCAAGAACACCTGGGCATGACTGAGGCAGAACTGGAGGTTTTCCTACCAACTTGGTTGGTGTGCACTAGGGCAAAGCCAGCTTATAAAGGACGCAAAGGATCCTTCAGTGAAGCTATCTGTGTCTGTTACAGAGAGTTCTTGCACCTCTGCCGATGACCGAGCATCATGGAAACCCCAACTTGGCTGTATCCTAATCTCGTTTCTGTTCTGGCAACACCCTCTATAAAAGGTTTTACACCTAGCACCTTAGCAGACAGTGTCTAAAGCACAGTTGAGAGAAGCAGCTGTGAATACAGGCCATGATTTGGAGAAGGTCATGTGGGAGCTGATGAGACACATGTCAGTTCCTGGAACAAGCCAAGAGAGAAACCTGCCAAGAAACACCTTCATTCCATGCTCATGTGCACACACATCACACAGAAGAATGCATACAAGTACTCGATGTAGACTTGATTGTGTGGATTAACCTTAGTCCGTGCTTGTTCTAAAAATTCAAAGGCTTATCAGACATTCATGATTCAACCACAAACAGATTTATAAAGTCAGTAGACTAGTATCAGAAGTTATTTTATATCCTCAGGGCAAAACCAAGTAACTCCAAAGTTAAAACATACACATCCAAGATGTTTCTGAACAAGGAATAATAGTATAATCAACAGGGCACTGAAGTTCACCCAGTACTATTCTTGCAGTGACTTAACCACAAGTTCACTTTTGCATAAATCTGTACAACCAAGCGCTGAATAATTGTCCTTACAGCTTAAAAATTCCCCTGAAGTTTCCGGTAAAGTTCTTCTCAAAGATCAACTTTGACACTTTGTATTTCTTGAAGAAAAAAAAATCTCCATTTTCCATCTACATGAAATTAAGGTAATTGGATTTTCATTCAAGACTTGCATATTCAATTAATACAGCATTTTATGAAATCAAAACACCTTAATGCATCAATACATTTAGACAGCCTATGCTCTGAAACCAATTCTCAATTGTTTACTGTCTCAATGTGGGCCTTCAGGAACGGGAGAACAGTTCTACCAGCCCAATTTTGAAGCATATAGATATTGTTATTTATTGTTCAATGGTGGACTACTTGCTTTAGAAATGCTTGTAAATCGGCACATTTAAAATTAAATCCTAGAAGTCATGCAAAGTGAATGTAAACATTTCAGTGGAATAAGCTTGTCAGATTTTCTTAGACTTGGATGACCGCAATTCCAGAAAAGATTAAGTGTCTAAATCTTCTAAACACTTATTTGCCTCTTACTGAAAGGCAACACGTTTTAAACACAGAGATAAGATACTACACCTTGAAATTTGAATTTTGCCCACTCTAGTCAAGGATAATCCACTTTACAGTCATTGTGTTTTATTACAGTCCTTAAGGGAAATACACTCAAAATCAAGTGTAATCTATTACACTTCCCAAGAGGAACACTGTATGCACTATTGCAGGAGTCAACCTACAACTTCCCACATGGATGAGATAACCCTTTTCTCTAAAACGCATTTGCTTTGATTACTTCTGAACACCTATTCCAAGCATCTGATGACAGAACCAGTCAAGACTGCAATAAATATGTCCCTGTTCATTTCGTTGTAAGTCAATGAAGTCCACTTTCCACAAGGGAGAAATTATCCTCTGTCCACAAACAGACACGCAGTAAAAACTTATTTTCTAAGATGCCAAGTACAATAGGCCCGTTCTTCTTACTTAGCATTTCAATCACAGCCTGGGCAGGGCAGAGAGGAGCGTCATCCATTTACAAAACAGAAAGGTCTACTCTATAGTGTGTGTCACACCACTGTCTCTGTTTACTGATAAATAAACAGTAAAGCGTTCACTGGAGTAATAAATAACACTAATTCATGTTGGTTTTTGTCTTACAGGGCTGGTAATAATTGGTGGTGGGTCCCTATAGTTGCACCTCTGCTGGGAGGTGTACTTGGAGCAATGATCTATATTATTTTTATTGAAATACATCACTCAGATCCTCAGTCAACAGAAGAAAATGAAGTGCATGGTAAATATGAACTGACTAATATGTAGTAAAAAGTGAAGAACTTTCTGTGTCATTTTGTTGTGCTGTTTTTATGCAAATGATTGTTTGGACCATTTCATAAAGCCTGTGTGCCTCAATCAGAAATTTACCTTTCAAAGCAGAAATTATGCCTAGAACTCGAAATTGAACTCTTTCCATGAAACATTGAGCTGATCACATGGGAAAGGGGGTATGGGAAAAGTAAGTTTTTTCATGTGGCCTCCAGATCAAGTTCTCTTAGATGCAAGTCTAGTGAGATGATGCACTGACCTGTTAATTCAACACATATGATCTAATCACATTGCCTAATGAAGTGAAAACAGATGAGATATTGATACAAAACTGCATGCATTACTAGTTGATTCAGTGCCAAATTAATGTGCAAGAGGATGGCTCACTTCCTAAGAATGGCTTGCGCTTGCCTGAACATTAGAAACAATACTCAAATTGCCTAGATGTCAATTGAAACAATTTTAAATAACTTAGTAAATTTTTATGGGTCCACTGTTGAACAGCAAGGAATCAACTCGGCAGTGATGAGATTTTAGTAACTTAGAATATGCTCACAAAAGGTAAAAACTGTGTTATAAGATCAACACCGAAGAGACAAATCTGTAACTTCTTCATAGCAGTAGCTTTTAGTTATTTTTAGACTATTTACTTGACCTTTATGCTACCCGATATTAAAAGCCTAATGTAGAATATTAATCTGAACCTCTTCCGCTGCACTTTCTGGGTAAAATTCATTCCTGTGGAGATGGCCCAGCAACAGAAGCTCATTCTGTGCAGAGGTCAGCAAAAGGGCTATGTCTGTATAAGCTTTGAAGAGTCCTGCTGATAATTATTTACATGGGGGATTCCATCTGCATTGTGGGAGTAATTTTTAATTTGGTAGCAGTAATTAAAAATAGAAACTGGTCTCAGACCTAGTCCTAGATCTGAATTCCCCAAGGAACGGCAGATCCACATTACAGTTCTGAAGTGCAGGTTCTCTGTTGCTGAGTAGAAGTGGTTGGACATATACCACTTCCTAAATATCTAGCCTTGAAAATTAAATTACTCCTGCATAATCCTCGTGAATTGAATGTATTATAATCAAATTTAATTTCTAATATGTATACATCTATATATGGTTGGTGGTGGTGATCATGAATAAACAGATATTCAGCAATTCTCCTGGGCTATTTTCATGGCAAAACATCAGGGTACTAGTTCAATATACTCATTTCAGGGTGCTCTTCCCTTTGGATTCCTACAACTCTGCTCCCTAAAATTCCACACTATATATCTGATTTCACTCCTGAAGCGAGGAAGCCTTTGTATTGCCACTAGCAGCCTGTTCCCTTTGGTAAGGTAACCACTGAAGAGGTTTAGAAACACTGTGGTCAGAATCTGCCTCATCACTGGGGACATCAGGCATGCCTTACCCACACTCCCTGGTACACCATGCCAAATTCACGTACAATGTGAAAATTATACATTTTACTGGCAACACAGGAAAGCTACATCTGTCTTGTATATTGATAAATTGCACTACAAAAAATAAGGTGGGGTGTGATTCCTCTTTTGCCCACACCACCCTGTAGTAAGCTCTGCCTCTCATCTTGGTGATAACCTGGGGCAGGAGCACTCCAAGGTGGCTGCCAAACATCTAAGTCTGAAGAGGATTATGGAGGTAGAAACAGGTCTGAAAGACACTTACTCTTCCATAGACACCAACATCTAACATAAAATGTCTTTGCAGAAAATAAAAATAAGCAGCTAATTAACTAGAAGCAACCAGTTTTGTCCAGAATGGTAGGGGCCGGTTACCACTTATTGTGTTAGAATTTTGCGGAGTCCATAGGCCTGATATCCTTCATGATATTCCTTCCTTTAGTACACCATGAAAAACACGGGGAAAAACAGAATACAAGTGAGGAATGAGAAAAAGAGTTTATTTATACAACATACTGAGTGACCAGCCCACACTTGCTGTGTGCCTCTGCATTGACCAAGATACAAAGTTGTACATTTTTTCAAAATCCTTTTGATCACAACAGGTTCTGCCCATAAGTCAACATGAAATCTTGTTTCTCCGCCTTATGCCATTCCTGTGCATGGAATTGCTCTGTGATATTTACTTATCTGAAGTTATTAACATGCAAATCAGAAGCAGTGTCACAATAGTGTGATAGCATAGCAATATCTTAAATGCGCTCTCAAGATTTTGTCAAACCCGTTTGCTTAAAGAATTTGTTTTAAAACTTTAATTAATCATTCAATATATTTGTAAATCCTTTGAAGACATATGGTACTAATTCCACAATTCATACTGACTTCACAAAAGCTTGAATTTAATTCAGGGACAAGGTGTTGTAGACCTGTCTCAGATTTGACGTAATTTAAATTTCTAAGTATAAGAATGAATTCCTGCTTTCGAAACAAACCTCCGTTTAGTCTTAACTACAGAACTGTGACCAGTACCTCCATAATGTAATGGGAACAATAATAATCACACAATTCCATAAACTAACAAATTATCTGTTTTTATTAAAAAAGTATTTTAACTTTGCATGAACTATGCAATTGTCTAATATCAACTGATATTCAGTGGTCACGCATATTAAATTAATATAGTACAGTTGGCAACAAGAAAAAGCTTTTCCAGCTGAAAGACATTGTGGTCAATGAATTAATATCAATCAGCCTCAATGGTTTTAATGTTGAAAGAAATTAATTTCAGAGCATTGCTTAAATTTCATTCTGTGTTTGTTCTTTTTGGGGGTAATGCATCTGTTCTTTAGAGCTAAACTTAGTACTGCAGTAATTTGGAGACGGATCCTGCAAATAGTACTGGGCTAAAGGTTGGCTACTGCTTGTAGTTTCATAGAAGCCAGTGGAATTATTCACAACAGGTGGCAACACAGGCAAGATAAGTGATCAGAGTTTTGCTCAGAATATAGCAGAAACTGTACTTTCTTGGAGCTTTGTGTGTGTACTCTGATGAATGTATTGTGGTTCAAAATAAATACTGTCAATACAAGCATTCCTGTGCTATTTCTTATTTTAAAAATCCCCCCTCTGGCACCTAAGGACATATTAAGGAATAATTAGCTGCCTCTTGTGACCTCCAATGTTTCATAGCCTTGTCCTGGAAGAACAGGCTGCCTAACTGTATTTCCAGACTGCAGCCCCTGTGGCAGATTCCGTGGGCCAGAAGCAGTGCCAGAACAGAGAAATGCTCACCTGGGAGGAATGATCACTGCCAGGCCAGGAGGCAGCTGCCCAGGGAACGGGTCAGGCCTCCTGCCTCCAGACCTTCTCTTCTGCCCAGGGACACTTCCCACCACAGTGTACCCACTGGTCTTACAACAGCCAGAACCTAGGTGGGATATTTTGCTTAAGTCCCTCTTCAAAGAGTGCTTTTATGCATGCATATATCACATCAGATTTGGCCTACAGAGCTTACAAAATGCCCCTAGCTAATTTATCCATTTTCTACTCTATAGAGTTGTAACATGGACACACTTCACTTTTTTCACTTTAAAAGCACGTGAAAACCTGTTCCGTGGGAGCAAGGGAAAGGTTACATGCTTCAAATTTACTCAGGGAGCCACAAAAGAAAACAACCAATTGCAAGTGACAGCAGGCATTTTATCCTTCATCCACCCTGATGAGCTTTACCTTCCCATCTCTCTCCTTCTGTTCTCCTTTCCTTCTCCTGCCAACACTGTGTGCTGTGATCTATCTCAATACAGCACAATAGATCTCCAGAGATTTAAATACAGCATGCTTTTCTCAGTTACTTATGAATCTTAGAAAGTTCTCATGAGAGCAAATTCAAGTTTCACCTCACACATTTGGTTTTTTGGCAGTTGCTTGCATTTTTTCCCCTACTGTTCCCACCAAACAACCTTGTGCTGGAAAATACAACAATTAACTGTAACTTCCAGTAACAGCTGGGTTTTTTATGCTTAGTCCAATTATTGCATAATAGATTACTTCTTTCAAACATGTACAGTTTTAAAAGCCTTCATTTTCAAACTATTAAAAATAACTCAAGATTATCCAGAAAAAAAATTATTCTGTGCTCATCTTAGTAGTTCAGATTTTTTTTGTCTTCTACATTGCACTTACAACTTATTAAACAAATTTTTATATCTGTTGTACTGTGAGTATTAGTGTTGTTGTGCTTATTTGCACAGTCTAATGACAGTCTCAGGAGAGAAAGTAGAAGGTAATTTTAGTCATTGGTGTTTCTTTGTATATTTGAATGAAACGTTAGAAAAATTCATATGATATGAAGCTAGACGTGACACTTTATATAATTTTTCTCTCTTTGCTGACCACAACTTTCTTGAAAAGGTGTTAAAAGACAGGGAATAAGAGTATCATAGCACCCTGAATCAACAATGATGAAGCTTTTGGACAGATGACACAGTTAACTCCTTTTACTTGACAGAGGAGAGACCAATATGGTCCTCTCTGGCCTGTTTAGGGATTCATCAGTCTGCCTTAAATTATCAATCAAACTTTCCTTTCACACTCGAAACACTGCTCCAAACATCCACAGAAATCAAAAGTAAGGATGTGGCTACTTGCTACAGTGACAAATAAAGTGATAATGAGAAAGAAGAGAAACCTTCAGAAGCTGGTAAAACAAAGCAAGCCTTTTTGGCCAGAAGCAAAAAAAAAACGCTGTTTGAGAAATGCAGAAAATAGCGTACGTTTCACTGCAGAACATAGAAATAAGGAAACAACAGTATAAAGTAACACCATCAGAAGATTATCATTATGTTCACCTATCAGAAACGCCATGTCTTTCTTGGATTCAAAGGACCACTTTAGGCATATGTGTACTATTATTTCCTCAGCATTAGGCGCATAATAGTCTAAGAGGTGAAGAATACTTTCCACACCCTCAGAAATAACAGTACTTTATTTCACTAGCACAACTCTTCTCGGGAAATCTTGAATGCCTTCCAGCCACATACAGGGCTGTGAGTGAAAAAACAGCAAAGCAAACAGTATGTTAAGACTTGAAAAGTCAGCATTTGAATTGAAGGAAGTGAACGATCTCAGCCAGAACTGAACAGATGCAACACTTTCTGTAGCATGACCAAGGCATCAGATAACAAACGTGAAGCCAAAACAGCAGCACATGCTTGGCAGCAAGTATTGCTAAATTAGAGAGTCAGGTGTTTTGTCAATGAGTTTTAAATAGACTTACAAAATAAATTGTATTTGAGAATAAAAGGACTAAATTGCAGTGGTGTTGTTTTCTATAGTAAAGGAACAAAATGTCATGATTCGAAGATCTTCAGATTATTGAAATGGGATTAAAAAGAGGGAAAAAGAACTCAAATCTCAGTGGAGAAAAGGGAAAGCACAGTAGTAACTTACTTGAATTGATTTCCAGCCCTGTGAACCCAAACCCTTTTGCAGCTGCTCACAGGTGGCAGTATGGACCTTCCCATTAAAACTGCATAATGTCAAGACCAGAACTATTTTATCTTCATTTCTATCTTAGATGTTCAAGACATTAGCAACTGGTGGCTACAAACTGCAGAAGACTTCTGCTGTGTAACCCTTCTGTCACCTGAGGCAGAATGCCTGTTCAGCTTCAGTGAAGAGAGAATTTCATCTCGCACATGTGTAATCCTCAGTGAGTTCATGTTTCTCAGGTTATAGAAGCAACACATGTTTTTGAAGATGCTTTCACTGAAGAACAGCTATCAGAAACACAAATAAAGAGAGACATGAATCCAGCTGCCAGATTACCATAGAATCCCAGGGTTTAAAGCAAGTGCAAAGGCTACTCTAGCAAGTCTTGGGGAAGGAAAGCAGAAAAGACAAACTGATTCAGAACCACATTGTCTTCACAGCTATGAATAGTCGTCACAGAAAAATGTTTCAAAGTCACAGACCATCTGAAAACAATGTATATGCAAATATCACTAGCACCTCAGAGGTTTCTGAACCAAGAAAATATGATGGCAGAACAAAATATGGATATGAATACACACTCATATTTCAATCTGTTCCGATACAAAAAACCAAAGTCCATCCTTAAAATATAAGGAGTTATAAGCCCTGTTTGCTCTCAAAGGTGGTTATTTGACATTTAAGAAACACACAAAACTAAACATTATAGCTTTAAAACACATTCACCTAATCAAAACAAATAAACCCGAATCTCTCTAAAACATTGTATTAGTTTCTCTGTGGCCAGGTTTTGGTGGCAGTGGGGGGGGGCTGAGGGAGAGGCTTCTTTAAGAAGCTGCTGGAAGTTTCCCCCATACCCAGGCTGGGCCCGCTGCTGGCCAAGGCCGGGCCAATCAGTGGTTGACAGAACGCCTCTGTGATAACATATTTAAGAAGGAAGAAAAAAAAAAAAGTAAGAGGAGATGAAGATGGCTGCCGGAGAGGAGCAGGGTGAGAGCCTGTGAGCAGCAACGCAGACACCAAGGTCAGTGCAGAAGGAGGGGGAGGAGATGCTCCTGGCGCCGGAGCTGAGATCCAGCTGCAGCCCATGGTGCAGCCCATGGTGAAGCAGCTGTGCCCCTGCAGCCCATGGAGGAGCACAGGAGTGCAGAGATCCACCTGTAGCCCGTGGAGGAGCCACGCCGGAGCAGGTGGATGCTGGGGAAGGCTGTAGCCCGTGGGAGACCCAAGGTGGAGCTGGGTCCTGGCAGGGGACTGTAGCCTGTGGGGAGAGGAGCCCCACGTTGGAGTAGGATTCTCCTGTTAGGACTCGTGGCTCATGGGGCCCACGCTGGAGCAGCCTGTGCCTGAGGGACTGCACCCTGTGGAATGTGAGCCATGTGGCAGCTGTGGGTGAAGGGCTGCTGCCCATGGGATGGACTCTCGCCGGAGCAGTTTGTGAGAGGAACTGTATCCTGTGAGGGATGGACCCCATGGAATGTGGCTGGAAGGACTCCTCTCCCCAAGCAGCGGCTGAGAACAGCAGCTGAGCACAGCAACACCTCCCCCCCACCTCGCCTTTTCCCTTGACCGCTGCGGGAGAATAGGTTGGGTGTAGGAAGGAGGGGGTGGGGGGTAAAAGGTGTCTCCTGTTGTCTCTCACTCTTAAGCTCTGATCTTGTTAGTAATAAACCTGACTATCATTCCCACATGGAGTCTTGTTTTGCCTGTGACGGTGATTAAGAAAGAATTTGTTGTAGTCCTTATGAATAACGAAACCTCTCGTTATATTCTCTCTCTCCTCTATAGCTGGGCAAGGGGGAGTGAAAAGGTGGCTGTAGTGGGCCCCTGGCACCCAGCCCGGGTTAAACCACTACAAACACTTACACAGCCTGTAAGAGAACCTATGCCCTTTTCTTCTTTCAATTTTTTCCCCTGGTTTTCTAACACAACTGGCAGCAAACCTATGGATCTCTTGGGCTCCTGTGTTGACTGTGTGCAACGAGTCTTTCACACCCATTGAGCACCAGGCCCCATAAAAAATATTCCATTTCCGTGAAGACAAAAAAACCAAAAACAAACCAATTTCAAAATGCCTGTGTAACCATATAATTTCAAAATGTATACCACTAGTAAACTAGACTTCCAACATTTCATCTGGCAATTATACTCCTTGTCCTTGCCTTTGATCACATGTGTTGCTTACAGGCAGCGGGCTGAACAATACTTGGATTTCCTCCTAGGGAAAGCCTAAAACAAGGGCCATAGCTCAACCATTGGCAGATTTTATTTGTTGTGCAAGACTGATCTGGAGAAACACCGTGCTGTGGGATATGATGCATAAATCAGTAAGAATCAGCTTCTCTTCCAGATTCTGGAAAGTGTTTAAGCTTAAGAGAGTTCCTACTTGTACATCTAGCTTCAGGTAATTTCATTAGTTTTCATTAGTAACTAGAAAGCCAGAAGGGGACAGGTGGTAGTGGAAACTCTCCCTTCACAAGTAGAAACTTCACTTCATGCCCAAATAGCAAATGCGTGCAGCTTATAAAAGTTGTAAAAGGGCTATGATCTGAGCTGTTTTGATTGTGTTTTAATGTTTTCAGGACCAAGATAGAGCAAACTAATTATTTTTGAGCATGGTTATTTCAAACTTATTTTTCCTTAATAGGTTTGTAACGTCACAGCCTCTGGTTATAAATTTTTCTGTCATCATTTTCCCTGATACTCCTGACAGTGTTCTGCTCTGTTCCAACTCTTCAATATTTACTTATTTTTAATAAACACTAATAAGGTCCTTTGTTGTGTCCTTTTATTTGGTCTGATAATAAACACATCCTCCTTCACGATCACCTCACTCCTCAGCTTTGGTTTGGACAATACATGGACATGGAAGAGCGAAGGGTTACACAAAAATTGCAGCTGAGTCAGCCCTGGAGGGCTTCATCTCACCATACTTCCTTCTGCAGTGGCTTTGGGAAGATATGCACTGTCAGAACAATCGTTTCTTCTGTAGGGCAGCTTTATCAAGAGCAACGTCTACCAGGAAGGCTCTAGGGGTACTTCAGCTTCACTGGTACCAGAGGAAGAGGAGTTAACCTACCTAGGAGGAGTTCAATGCCGACTAAAGGTGTCCAGCTGTTCTGGGGGTCAGATAAAAAGCTTAGACAGAAAAAAAACCTTATTGTAGCACTTAAGCATAAGTGCTACAATATATATATCACATGCTGCAGGCATGTGATTTGTCTGCTGAGCACCTCTGACCAAGTGTTGTTAAACACATACAGAGGAAGCAAATATAGGTTTGAGGCTGTTGCTGTAAGCATTTACCTGGCAAAGAATAATTCCTGGTGGAAGGCAACACTTTAAAGAACATTTTTTTTTCCAGAACATTAGCACTGCACCACTATCTAGATTAGTTTGTCAGTTATGTATCAAAAGCCTCAGCACTAAGTTTTAATAACAGCCCCATACTCACCAGTAGATTTTTTTTTTAAACAAAAAGCCTGCTTTTAAAAGTTTCATTTTGACAGGACGCTGTTTATCACCATTATTTGCAATACTATGTTTGAAGACTGTGACATAGTGATATAAATGCCAGAGAAACATTTTGATATAAAATATACATTTTAAAGGTGATGAGTATGGCAAGATGACATTTTAAAAAAATTATTTATCTGTATCAGTTTTGAAATAGATGGACTATGTCTGTACTTCATTGAGCCACTGGCTTATTTAAATGTCTTAATTACGAGATTTTTCAAATGCTAACAGCTTGTTAAAAATTAATTTGTACACACAAGGTATATTGATCCAAGTTCTTTTTCACAGAGGTAGATTCTATAGTCAGCAGCAGTGTAAGTAGAAATGTAATGAGCAAATGAAACGCACACAGGAGTTGTCACACTTGGGTCATTCAGTTTTCTATGTCCAAGTGTGGATAACAATGAGATTTTAAGGTCTGAGCGCATACTTCTTTTGTTACATGTTTATGTGGTGCTAAGCACAATGATGAGGCCCTGGGATGATAGTAACACACAGCTTTTCTGTGCAGCCCCACCATAATCCTTCACCCTGAACTCAGTCCTTTGCTGTAGGGGAGGCATACCAGCCTGCACCATCTATGCAGTCCTTGACCTCTCTGCTGAGGCTGCCAATAGTATAGTTTATAATTAATGCTGAAAGAAAAGGCTGAGTTTGATGATGGGATAGATTTCCAGGCACAGAATTTCACAGTCAGATTCTGGTTCCTCATTACCTGGAGAAGTGCTTAGCATAAGCTTACTAAAGGAGGAAAATTATTCTTTATATTTTACAATGAAAGCACAAAACTTAGTTAAATCCAGAGACACAAGACCCTTGCACTAATCGCACCAATAATCACAATATTTGAAAACTGCGGTATACTTGGAAAGGTGTTTTGAGCAGGATTATAACATTCATACCCCATTACCATGCTCAAAGTGCTCTTAATTACATTGTTTATGTAAGACTGAAAAACTTTATGCTGCTTTTAGACAGTATGACTACTATCTCTGGGGAGTATCGTGAAAAGGTCATATGTATCTCACAAGACCATCCAAAACCCCATGATTTTTAAAAACACATTAAGTCATGTTAAATAGCTCACATTCCAGCAATAGTTCTATTTTTAGATTATTTGTTGTACTTATATAAAGAAGTGCCACCAGTTGTAAAGTATTTTTGAAGACAGAAAAGAACATACCTTCTTATGCAAGGGGCTCCTGGTGGAATGAGCTGCTTCCACTACACCACCAGCTGGCAGCTAATGGAGCTGCAGGGAAAGAGCCAAAATAAGGCAAAGTGACCCATATTGAAACGTGAACTAAACTGAGAGCTCTTTATTAAACTGATTTGTTGTTTTGGCCTCCTGGAAACCCTAATAAAAAATCTTTAAAGCAAAGCATGTGCTCATTATTGAAATAGCACAGTAGAATGTCTCATATCAACAATGACCTGATCTAATGGTTTACTCCTTAATCAATACCCAAGATTCTCCTAAGGGATAACTATTATTTTCTATTGCAGTGTTGAAGGGCCAAAAAATTGGAGACAGACTTACCCATAAAAAAATGGAACAGCTCCTCAAAATGGCATACATGTTCTGGATACTACAAAAGTGCTCAACAAACGGGTGGGGAGAGCTACCAAACAGAGCTGTGATAGGGATTTCTAATAAGCACAGAAAAATTGCAATGACATTTCAAATTTAGCAGCCATGTTACAGAAACCTACATACAATTATCTTTTCATCAAGATTTGTTCTGGAAAAAAAAAAAAAGTACTTTCCTACAAACCCTGCGTGATGTTTTTTCTGCACACCCACATTCAGAATAGACTAAATACAAACCAGCAAAAAATGCTTTGCAGGTATATAAAACAGGCTGCTGGCATGAATGAAGTATATGGAAGCATGGCTGTTTAAATGCTAGCTAGGCCAACATTTTGGGAATCTATAAACAGGTCTTGAAACTGGGTCTTCGCCAACAATTCTTTTTTTTAATAATTCACTAGAAAGCTCCACAATCAACCAAAATATCTCCTTATTCAATTTTTTAAAAAGATATTTTAACTGTAATATGTACAAGTTTACCTCTTTTGAGCCTCTAGTAATGGAAGACACACATCATGTGATGTTTTACACTTTTTCCCTATTAAGCTCCCCCAACCTTGCAAATTCTGTATCTTCGGTAATTAAGTTGTTTTGAAACAGAGGAAACATGAACACTACATCATTGAGGACAGAATGTTTACAGTATGTCAGTGTATTGAAGTTTAGTTTTTAGGCAGTTTATAGAGAGGTTTTAGAGTAAGAAAATTCAGGAGCCCAAGAATTGAACGACTAGTCCAAACAAGTCATTGAATCAAACAATAACATATGGTCAGAAAATATCTTCCAGAGACCAAATAGAAGAAAAATTTTGTAAACCAGGCAATAAAAAGATCACATGAGCTCCATGCCCTGTATCCTTCCCATCTTAGGGCCACCATGAAAACGAGACATTATCAAAATACTTGATTACACTATAAGAAAAAATTGGCTAATTTACAGACTAATATCAAAAGCTGTATGTATAGCCTTAGGACTTTGGCAATGTTGCTACAAAACAGTACTACAATAGTACAAAGTAGTACCACAAATTTTTTGTCAGTCTAATTTCTTATCAACTCATGATTTTTAATCAGAGCAATGTTTCCACAGTACTATTTACCAATAGAGAATTATATATACATTTAAGCATATGCTTATGAGAAACAGGATAGTAAGCTCAATTTTTTATCAAGTAATTAAATGATATGTTTAGACAAAAGATATAATGAGAAACTAATGAGCTCCCAGGATAGCTGAAAATAATAGTACAATACAACCTGCATATTTGTGATACAGAAGACCTTTTGTATTCATCTTATGCTCAGGGAAGGACTTAAAATTCAAATCAAATCATGTTCTTACAAGTTTGCCTCAGCTTTAATAACAGTGATTA
Source organism: Serilophus lunatus (assembly GCA_013399895.1). Taxonomy (NCBI): domain Eukaryota; kingdom Metazoa; phylum Chordata; class Aves; order Passeriformes; family Eurylaimidae; genus Serilophus; species Serilophus lunatus. The sequence continues at coordinate 630,961 of VXBA01000138.1, forward strand.
AAAGTAAACTTATTCATGATTTGAAATACATACAAGAGTATGAAAACCTACAGAATTGGAGAATTTTGCAGTAAGTTATTAAAAACACTTATCCATGGTTTGAAGTTCACATGAAAATAGAAACGAAGTACTCCAAAACTTGAGTCATACCAAATGGGCAGTGTATAACCCCAAATTCAAGACATGCATTAGAAATGTTAGGTTCCTTAAAATCTTGCCAACCATTTTGAGCAGATTGAAGGGTCATGGTCTTGAACTGCAATCACAATTAATCGACTAGGTTTCTATTTGCTATAGGAATCAATGCACTGCACCAATTTGGGACTTCACAACTCCTGGAAGTAATCCCACTGATTTTAGCAAGTCCTGAATCAGGTTATTCATGTGCACGCATAAATCATCTACCTACTTTATCACAATATCTCCTAGGATGCAACTGCATTTTTGCACATAGAGTAGATAATTGATCATTCCTTTCATACTAGATTGTTTTGATCTAGACTTAGATGATGTACTTGCATACTTCAGTAGTTACTCACAATCACAGAAACCAAAATTATACAGTCAAACTCACAATCACAGAAACCAAAATTATACAGTCAATATTTGACCTGTTTATCACAAAATAATAACAGTAAAGAGCCCACCAGGACAGCATGCTTCAGTCCAGCTCTTTGGAAATGTGTAATATTTAAAGTAATTGACAGCATTTCTGTTAATAAAACAGATTTAGAAGCTATAAACAGAGGTAAACATTTTTAACAGCTAACCCTCAACAGATAGCCCTCATCTGAAATCAATTTGTACCTTTTATAAACATTAGCCCATAAAAACCTGATGACATGTTTAAGTCTTAGTGAAACATGTCACAGAAAATCTTGACATAGTTTAGTTAACCTCTCTTATATATGTAAGCCATATTTGACCTCCTCCAAGACACTTCCAAATATTATATTCATCTTCTCATTTGGAACAAAAAGGCCAACAACCAGTACTTTCAGAACTATAAAATGATTATAATTTTCAGGTCTTTATGAGTACAAATCCAAAAGATCTAGTCAACTCAATTTGAAATGTAAGTGATCTAAATTTTATCTCCCTTCATAGTTTGAATTTGATTTTTAAAAAATTACCTGTAGTTTACTCTTGAATTCTTCCAAAGTCAGACCACCAACCAACTGCAGTCTGTTTGACATGAAATGAAAAATTTACCACAAGCTAAGACTAAGTCTTGAAATAAAAATGGAGTAACGCAGACATCAAATACTTTTTAAAAGGCATACCTTTTATCCAAGGGCAAGTCCAAGAAGAAAATACAGACATCTCCTCAATGCTTGGCTGCCCATATTGCAGAAGGCAAGTCAAGCCTTGAGTCAAGTGCCTGAGAACTGTGGATAATGACAGTAATCCCTAAAATGGTGATCACTTAAGAAGAAATAAGGTTCAAAAGTTATCGAGTATCTCGGAAGAGCTGTAAAAACACACAAAGCAGACAGATGCCCCTGTTGCACTTGGCAGTTGTTTCCTGAACACCTCCTCTGTGCCCTTCCAGCCTGACCAGCCATACCTGCCAAAAAGCAAAGGAAACAAGATGCAGCTGGGACCAAAAGAGGGCGGGGTGGTGGGGAGACAACTGTATGACTTGGAGCAAAAATCCTTAAAAGTGGAAGTGCTAAAGGCACTGGATGTACATACCTGTGTCCTCAGGCTGCTGAGCAGGATTTTACTTTTTTTTTGTTTGGTTAGTTTTTTTTACCCAAAAGGGCTGCCATTCTCCAAGGACAGTAACACACTTTTTGCCTGCCTGGCTGAAGATACTTGCTCGGGTCAGGAGCTACATAGTCTTATTTGTGAGACTCCAGCAAGGCCAACTAGGCTCACCTGTTTGTGCTGTTAATAACTGAGTGGGAACACGTGTTTTACCCCGGTTTGGTGGCTGGGCTGTCCTGAGGTAACTTTAGTTTTCCATTCACAAAGGAACCACGTACTGTTACTTGTTGCTACTACTTAAAATTCTTGATTAGTGTTCTACGGGCTGAACCTTAGTTATCTGACTCTAGCATGTGGCACTTCACAGCCCTGCAAGAATTTCAAAACCAGTATCACGGACTAAAAGCTCTTCTCTGCAAAGACACCTAATTCCCATGAAAGCTTCTTTTCCTGAAAACTAACATCTGCAAACTGACATGGAAGTGCCTGCAGTCAAAGAACAACCCTTGCAGTCATCACTAAAGGGAAAGTTTGTGATACAAACACTAACTGTAGGTCTTTTTCAGTTGTCTCAGAGAATCTTGAGATTCTCAGGCAATTCTGCTGGTCGAATGGCACATTTCACATGGAGGAGCTCAGTTCCAAAAAGCAACTGGCAGTGGCCTGTTCTTCTGCCTGAATTTCACTTGATCAAAGTATTGTGTCACCTGTCACAGTCTCAGTACACAAACTGTTGATTACCTTTGAGGTTAAGGTGCACACATTAGAGCCTCAGCTGGCCTGACTATGCTGGCGGTAACCTGTGATTCGTTGAACTTATAATCAATATTACTAGGCTGGCAAAAGTACTTCAATGCAGAATAAGCTACTTCACTCAAATGGACTCCTGATAGGAGGAGAAAAAAAATAACCAAGTTCTTGAATTCTCTGTATCTTTAGCCACGGTTACTTGCTGTATATGTTGCTGTGCTGTTTTCTGAGCAAATATGTTGGGCTGCCTTGTGCTGTAAGAAAGTGTTTCAGCCAGGCAGGGAAATGTTTTGTCTGAGTAAATCTGCAATGGGGGAAAATGGCCTCGTGCCACAAAGAGCTGTCCTATTATTAAACTTGTGAACAGTCTACAAAGCCTTATGTCGGTATAAATTGTCACTGAAACATCACAGAGAGGCCACAGATCTGCATGAAGAGTTGTCATTCTTTTAGAGAAATACATTCCACAGGCCATAGGTGAGTGAATTAGCACAGCATCTGTGGCTTTAGATGTGTACTCTGACCTCTGAATCTACCCAAACCTTGCAAATGCAGGCCAAAACCCTGAGTCTACAGAGCATAGATTTAGCTTTACGTCAACCTGACTTAAAATGTTTACATAATATTTGCAGAATAGGAATAGTTTTCAGAAAGAAGATGAGATTCAGTATAAAAGAGTGTGCCTTCATTTGGCATCTGAAGATTTCACAGGGTGGAAATCTGGAAAATGTCTTAGGAGAATAATAAAGATTAACAGTTCAGCATCAGACATAGAATGTTCTGCTGGGACTGTGTTCACGCCTGTTACTTTATGTTTCCAATTAACTTGATTTTGAAGCAATGGATGCTGTCCAAAAATTTATGTAGATAACAAATACAGTGAAAAGTACAGATTTCCTGGGTTGTTTTAATTTAACATTAGCCAGATGCATTGGCAATAAAGGCTGAATTCAAAGTCTGGTGCCTTAAAGCAGGAGAACTTCCTATCTAGAAGGAATATGGCTCAAGAGATTAATATGTCTTCATTTTACTATTCAATATGGCCAATATTTCGAATGCTTATATAGTCAGGTTAAGCCCTATGGTGCATTCATCCATCATTGGTATGAAAACATGGTTATCAGGTTCCCCGACAAATATGTATTTATGGAATGTTCACATTAGCATAACCGGCAGGGCACAAAATCTATTGTGAAATGAATAGAACTGGAGAAAGTGTCCTTCTATTTAGTCACCCACCAAGAGCTCAGTGCCTTTTGCTCACAAATCTCCCACTGTTCCACAGTGATTGGGGAGCTCTGGTAAAATGGGCAAAGCAGCTACAGAAGAAAACTGAGCTGGTGAAATTCATCCTTGAAAGAGCACAAGCAAGAGCGGAGCCTGGCAGAGATGCTGTTGGGAGCCCAGTCCGCTGGTCATACTATCACATAAGAAAAAAGGGGGAAACATTTCAGCCAACAGTAGTTTGACAAAGGTAGAGATGAACTTTCATACACATAGGTACAAACAGGTGGGTCTAGGCAGGCACTACTTTAGAGAGTCATCTTTCCATTCACCTGTATCTATATGGGACTATTATTTTGGCACCCTCCTAAATCATTTCAAATCAGAGTAGTCATGTACTTTGCATGACAGTCAGGGTACTAGACACTGAAAAAGGGAGAGTATATTTTAAGAGATTCATATAATTCATTAAGAACCAGTAACTTCTCAGGGAGAACATCTAGACGGTGAAGAGGAAGACTGTCTAAGGCCAGAATGAAGCATCAAGGTTTCAAAACAAAGAGGGTACTGTGCTTAAAGATATCAAAATTATATTTTTTGAAGATTTATAAAGATAACTAGATATTTAACAATGTTGGTGTTTTCTGGAATATTTTATGCAGCTTTCTGGAAAATCCTTACACTGGAAGAATTCATTTCTCCTAGTGCTTTCCAGTAATTACACTAGCCCATTCCAGAAGTCCCGATACTTTCTAGGATTTCACCTGGTACTTTCTAGAATGTCATGTCTGTTTTCTAGGAATTTTTCCTACACTATTTTCAGAGTGTTCTAGGAATTCCTATGCTACTTTCTGGGGATGTTCCTGATGCTTTCTAGTACTCCTCCCCTCACTTTCTGTTAATTTCTTTCTAGAAATTCCTGTGCTCTTTTATAGGAATCTTTCCATCCTTTCTTGAACTCCCTGTCAGGGAGCAGTAAGAGAAGGGATGCTTGGTGAGGGAAGCTGAGAGCAATCACAGCACAGATAGGACTGGGACCTATGGGACTGGTTTGAGGTCAGCAGAGCAGACCTGGGACAGTGACACCCCAGACATTTGCAGACAAAAGCAAGGGAGCAAGTTGTGTCCAGAGTCAGTCCAGGAAGTCCAAATGGGTATTCAGGAATATCAGGAAACAAGCACACTTACTTGGTGTGGTTCACACTGGCACATTTTGAGGGTTAGAAAGCACTCTCATTGAATAATTTCTACAGTCAATATTTTATAAAATAACCTAATTAGAAACTCCGTGTTCCCTATCAAATGATAAATTGCTTTGAATTTTTAACGCAAGAAATTCTGAAATGTTAAATTCTGAATTTTCCATTTATAATACATTACAGAATTTATTTAATAACAGGATGTAGCAAACTATTTCTTCTTCCCTCTAGAAATGCATGAAAACTTTCATAAAATTCATTTAAAGGTATAGTTCTTCAGGTTGTACTTTCTTCTGTTGGGTACATTACTTACATATTTACTGGTCCTACATTGTTCAAATCATACACTACATCTCGTTATTATCATTTCTGTTTAGTCCATGTGGTAGAAAATAATTGTTAAAAGTTCCACTACAGGACTCCTATACTTGCTGAAGTTTAGACTTGGTTAGCACGAATACTTGTTTTTACTACTACTGATGTGTTTTTTAGTTTCTTTGCTAATTTTAGACATCTGGCTAGCCAATGTTTTTCAAACTATGTTTGAATGACCTTGGATTCACAGAGTCCAAGTTAATGTCTAGTGTGGGAGTGAAGAATGATTTTTAAGTCCTGTCTTGACATTTTAGGTGGATCTTCATTGCATAATGAAATATGAGGCATATATTATATAAAAGCAAGTTTTTCATAAGAGCTTCTATTACTTTAAATTTCATTATTTAATATTTCATATTTAAAAGGTGGGGACCAGTAAGTATATAGCACATGCACAAACAAGAGAACAAACCTTCCTACACATAATTTACCAGCTGCTACACAAGCTGTTGAAGTACTTGTGCATATAAATTTCGTTGGTCTGTGTTGGATACTAAAGGTTGGACATTCCTCAACTACAAAATCACTTCAAGAGGCAGAATTCTACTGCAGAGGACAGAATTATTCACTTGCCCTCAGTATGAAATACACTCTAATTGCTCTTGCAACTCAAATGATGAAGCAGAAACCAGGATTCCATAAATTTACTGTTCCCTTCAGTCTGGTTAGTTGAGATGTGTTGCACACTAAAGCCATCTTAAAAGAATACTTGTCAGCTTCTTTAGACCTCATAATCTGTGAACCATTAAACCTACATCTGAGGCTCTTCAAACAATGTTAAGATGTGGAGCATAAGCATTCTAATGAAGAACATTTTTTCTCAAGTTTTGCAATGATTGTGAAAGACCTGTAAGTTATTTATTTCACCTTCCATTATAGTATGAATTTGGAGTATCTCTTCTAGGTATGTCATACACATAAGAACATAATGAAAATTTAATACATGTAAAGGACTGATGCTTTAAGAATACCTGTTCTAATGATTTTAATGCTATATTCTTGGTGACAGTTGTTCATACAGTGTATGGCAAGGTGTTTAAAACCGTTTATGTAGATCTGGCTTATGAGTCATTCATACTGATCTTTGCTACAGGTGCTCCAGGAGAGAAAAAATCTGTGAGACAACATCATCTCAATACAGCCTATGTTTACAGCCATCTAAAAACTATGGCATGGCTGTTTTACTGTCATCAAGCTCTGTTACAGAATCAACTATTTGAAATTCTGCCAACTGAAATGCATTCTGTTGTCCCTAAATTTTAAGACAATTGTGTAAGCATTTTACTTTAATAAAAGAATTTCTCCACGGCCAGTTAGGAAATCTCATGGTCCATTATTAATTAGAAAAAAAAAAAAAAGTATCTTATGCAGAACCTGGTTAATCTGGAGGATCAAGTACTGATTTAAAAAGCAAAAACATCATAGTACTTCTTTTTTCATATTTTGCAAGGCAGAATTATAGCTCCAAAATTTAAATAGACACTTTTCAGAGGTAGCCTCAAAGAGACAACACTGCTCACCAACATGGGAAATACATGCTCTATGTTTCATAGAATCACAGAATGGTTTGGGTCAGAAGGGACCTTAAAGATCATCTTATTTCAACCCCCTACCATGGGCAGGGACACCTTCCACTGATCCAGGTTGTTTAAGGCTCCATCCTACCTGGTCTTGAGCACTTCCAGGGATGGGGTAGCCATAGCTCCTCTGGGCAACCTGTGGCAGTGCCTCATGTGCTGAAAAGATGAGATAAAAAGGTGTTCAAAGAGCACTTTGTAGCAAGGGGTTGAGACAAGATCTTAGCTGGCACTGTGACTTTGGCCTACTCCACTTTACAGAGCAGGCTCTGATCTGTTCACAGAACAACAGGAAAAGTAAAAAATTATCTCTCTGAAATGCCCTTGAGCCTCTGCTGGTTGTAAAGCCCTAAAAAATCAAAGAGGATAGACTTTTTTATTTTAAAAAAAAATCAGAATTAACTTCATTACAATAGGAATTACACTACTGTGATCAGTAACGTTTGGATTTGCCTCACAAGAAATACTCAGCAATTAAGAAATTCCCATTTCTTTCTTTTTTGAATGGGAAATGTTCTCACATATAAAGCTGCTCTAAGGGAAAGAATTATGAGACAGATTTTATATAGGAAGGACAGCATACTTTAAAATTATGGTTAATTTCCTGGACCTGCTGTCCTGGTCTCCCAGCAGTTGCTAAAAAGCAGGTTGTGATGCAGCACCAGTGCTTAGGAAGGGTAGAAAAACAGCAGCTGCTCCATCTGGGTTCCTGTACAGTGCCAACAAGAAGTGTGACTGTAGCAGATGCAATCTAGGTTTTATATCAGCTGTTTTGGGTACTAACAGTAGCAGTGGCACAGACCCCATAAGCCTCCCGGGAGATCAAGTGACTCACCTGTGCACAAGCCTCCTGTACAGAAAGGTTGTGTGTGCTGCAGTCAGAGCTCCTGCTTGCACATCACCTTCATCAGAGTGCAGACTGAGAGCTTGGGAGGACCCTGAGAACTCCTAGAATGATCTCTTCCACTGGTTCAGCTTTCACGTAAGCAAGCTGATGCCACCAAAAATAAAGAAAATAACTTGAACATGGACTCTCAGCATCAGTTAACATAAATTAAAATGTTTGTACTATATCTGCATACCTAAAATGTAATCTTTTTTAGGGGACCTAAATGATGATATGACAACCTGAATCATATGTGGAGCAATTTGTGCCTGAAGAGTATTTGCAGCTGGGCCAGACAGTGACCTGAACCCTTTATTACAGATCACTTTTCCCTCCATATATCTTCCAGGATGATACTTGTCCCTTTGTGAAGCATGTCCTAGTACAGGATGATACCCCTTTTGTTCTAGTATCCCACTTAATCAGTGAATTAGGATAAGTATTTTTTCCCCATCTTACTCATCCTGGAAGAAAAGACTAAAACCACCAAACTACAAAAACCAGGAGCACATTCCCCTGATTATAGCAACTTTCCAACATATGCATTAATTATACAGACAGTGGAGGCTATTCTTTTGACTGGATCCATAATTATCACCTCATGCAAAATATAGACTACCTAGGAAATTCACTCTCACAGAAGAAATGAACAGGCATTTTATAAGGTTGAATTTAGAAGTTCTATATGGCTGGAAAACAATCTCCTTGCACTAATGAATGGCATGTAATTTAGAAAATAAAAGAGAAACAACAGAAAAGTAAAAGGATAGTGAAAGAATCCTCTTTCTCAGAGAAAGCTTTATGAACAGACTAGTTTCTGGAAAAGAAGGTTTGGAATCATAAACAAAAAATCTGCCTAGTTTGTTGAAGGGAAAACTGTTTTGCCTGCATTTTTTGGTAAATAAAAAGAATTTAACCAATTAACTGTCTGGCTCCAAAATCAATCTCTTTTTGTCATGGAAACAGCTTGTAAAACCCTGAACATAAGGAGAGTGCAGGCTGACATCTAAAAGTTTCAACAAAATACTCTGTGCTGCTATATCTTAGAACTGCATATTTTTCTAATGACAGAATGCAATAAGTTGCAGCTCCCTCTTGTTTAAGAAGGATTGTGAAGACTAGATTGTGAGATGTCCTTATTTGCCCTATCAGGCAATTTGCCAATATGCTTCAAGTCCTTAACGCAGTAGTCATTGGATTTATGCTTTATAGGACTTATGGTAAACTAGAAAGCAATTTCTCTGTTTTCCAGCTTTGGGTTATTCTCTACAGCACTACACTACAGCATATTCTGTAGATTGTCTTTAAAAATAATGCCCCTGACCAGTTATGAACCAGTGTTCATAACACTGGTTAAAAATGAAGGACTCACCTTGCAACTCAATATATCAAGCCCGAGGCCAGAACCAAGAAGTAGAATCCCAACTCAGACTTCTTGAAGAACTGAGTTTGGGGTATTTGCTTAGACCCAGCATGAAGCCTTTGTTCCTATTTATAATCAGGTAGTGGATGAGTATAAGAGAGAGAGAAGGAGCAGGGGCTGGAGAGGGATGTGGGAGATGAAAACCAGTGTTTTCCTTGGACTCACACATGCAAACAGGACTTCATGCAGTTTGGATTCTCATTTCTGGGAAATGGGTATTTACAGGCCTTATAAACTTCCTGATTCCTACCATCTTACCTCTAAAATGCCACAGATTCACAGTGGCATAAAACAGTTCATCTTGAGCCAAAGTCTGAATTTAATTACTGATTAATTCTGTGTAAACATAAGCCCATCAGTCCTATCAGGAAATCAGCTGACTGTCTAATAAAGGCATAATTCTATTTTCTGTCCTTAAAACTTATTTCCTGTCGAATCTTACCAATCAACATTGAAACTTGTTATGGGAATAATACTTTTTGAAAACAAGAGATGTACCATGTAAATTAGCAGAAATTTTTATCTAATCCTCAGTGCACGGTTGTTCAATAATGTTTTGTTTTCCTGGTAAATGTGATTTAGTAATAGTAAGTTGCCATTGTTGAAGCAACTTGAAGCTGATGATTGTACATAAAACAAAATAAAACCTAATAAAGATCCTACATATTGAAACTAAGGAACTACAGACATTTCAAATATTTCCGTAATTTGTACTAATTCACCACTTCATCCCACCAAATTTCACTCTCTTTATATTCCCTGAAGCTGGAATTGTATTTAAAAAAATTAATTTTCAAGAAAATACAAATCATAAAACAAAAAGGGAAGGAAAACTTTGACAGACACAGAAAATGCCAAGAGCAGCAAAATTTGTGCTAATGATTTAAAAAGAAAAATTAATTTTTAATAAACCTAGAAGAAAATAATTTTCAGCAGAATACAAAGACAGAAAGTATTCCCACCAGCTGCCATTCCTGGCAGCATCATACTGCTTTGTGCACTGGGGAGAGAACAGCACTATCATTCCAGATGTCTGTCAGAATAGCTGTGTCACTCAAGATGATCCTGCCTGACCTGATCTGATGGCTGATGCCTCTCCAGGTCACTTGTGTAAATTAGACTTTGGCCATAGTTCCTATTGGAAACACAGGACAACTCTGTGGAACTACATTCAGTGCCTTCATTCCTGCATGGGGACCTTTGTGAAGCCACAGAGTAAGGTGCCCTGTTATGCTGATTTAGCAAAAACGTTACATAGCATGAGCATGTCAGCTTTTAAAAGGTGAAACACCTTGCCTAACAAACACCATTGGTGCACATGGGGCAGTAGTGAAATCAGAATTCTCCTCTCCAAAGTCTTTCAAATGCGCAATTTCTAAGACTAAAATTAACTGGGTTTTAATACCTGTCTTCACTTTCTTTCCCTTTAGGCTGAGCCACTTCTCCATCTCCTCTGCATGATCAGTTCAGACATCATTAGAGGACTGTTTTTAAAATACCTCAAATACATCAAACTCTTTAGTAGCATTTTCCAGCTCAGAATGACAAAAACTTGTAAGAAGTGACCTAATAAAGAATGGATGGAAACCCACTATTTTCCTTGTATTGCTCCTTGTTTGAAGATTGCGAAACTCAAGCCAAAAGGAATTAAGTTCACAGTTTGTCAGTATTAAATCTAGAATTAAAATGTAGAGTTATAGTTCTTTACACAGTGATGTAAATTTTAATACTTTGTAGCCTGCAGGGGGACCCACCTTTCATGTTAGAGCGTGACCTGCCCCGTGTTTCAAGGTGCACTGTACTGAGGCACGAGTGCCAGCTGAGAGCAGAGTTTTTTTAAAGCCGTGTTCGGGTATTTTCCCTTCCAAATTCCACGGCATTTGCTGGGCATTGCCGGGCGCAGGTGCGGCCATGTCGCTTCGCAGCCACTGGGTGGCACTTCACTAAGATATTTTGGCTGGTTAAGATATTCCGTGTGTTTTATTGGTGCTATCAGACAACTTCTTCGTTTCATTGTCATTTCAAACCATTTTAAATGAAAACTGGTGATGCAGACGAATATTTACCTGATTTAATGATTATTCTATAGTCAAATATCTGAGCTCTTAAAACTGTGGCAAAGATTAAATCACCACCTTTATGTAGATGTATTCTAAATTTGTCTATTGCATTTATAATTTGGGATTAGAATCTTAGCCTCCACAAAATCATATTTTTGCTTGTTTTGTAAGTCTTTGCAATTTATGGATTTACAGAACTGGGAAACGCTTGGCTCCCAGCATGCAGGGGCAGCATGGAAGAAAACTATGAAGCCTCAGCTCTCCATTCCTTTTCTTCCTTGGCTCGGTTCATACAATGAGTCAGAAATGAGGCACCGGAGAAAGAAAAGCAGAAAAACAAGCACATTGAGAAAAATGGCAGTGTCCCTTGCAAAGCACACAGTGTCATTTTGGCCTGCTGTAAGTAACAAAGATGCTGTCGTGCCCAACATTTATGGTTTAAAAGCTCTATGTATTTTATCCTCAGGGTGATAACTCTCAGCTTTCTGATGCTTTTGAGTTAGAACTTTGACTAAAAGTTCACCCTCGCAGAGGATGGTCCAGTTTGAAAAGCATTCTGCTCTACAGCCAGAAAGCTTTGCACAGTTTTGGTACCAGTACTAAGGAAAGCTGAAATCATACTAAAAATCATAATCAGAGGAAAGCTGAGTCCATCTTACAAGAGGAGGCTCTAACACCTCCTTTGTTTTTCCTGATAGTACAGAGTTTACTTAAAATATCAGGGTCAGGAGTAAAAACCTGAGCAGAAAAGAAGCTATAAAAAATGTCCCCAACTTAAAGGAAATCAGAAGAAGGTTTCTTCCTGACAAGCCAGAGAATTTCCTGTCAGGAGAATGCAAGAAACAGTAATCTTTATTCATTGTTAAGCAGACCTTGATAGCTATTGCTAAGAGGGATAAAATCAGGAATGCCTGCAAGGATCCAAGAGCATCATCTATTCCATACTTTCACCTGATAATAGCTTAGCCACTACTATGAAAAAGGGCTGGTTTGGAGGTTTATTGCTAAGCCCTGGGGCTGGCAGGCAACAGAAATATAAAATATTGAGAGAAATTCTGAGGGCAGCAGAATACACAAAATACATGCAGAATGAAGAGATCTTGTGTTGCTTTTGTGGTTTATTCCAAAATGTTGTACACTTCAAAGTACTGACTATGTTAACTCTTCTAGGATGCTAGTTCCAGCCCAGCAGCTGTAAACTCCTTCTTAAGGACTTATTTGTCCTCTTTGCCTCAGTTCAGATTCTCATTTCTAATAATTAAGATTGCACTTCGTGGTTCTCAGTCTGATTGAATTAATGTTTACAGTTTTGAATGCTACAAAAATAATACTTGCCATTATTTTCATTAAATTATTCATAAATGGCATTGGTTCCACTTCAGATGTATGTATAATGAGAACAGGACCAAGCAGACACATCATTCATCATAAATTTTGATGCATTTTTTCTGTTAATTGGAGATACATGGAACTCTTCACAAAGTGCAAACTGTTCATATTAGATGCAAATATTTTTAAATTATCCTCCTACTTTTAGAAAAAAAACTACTTTTTTCTTCAAGCAAAACCAAGGAAATCATTCTTCATTCATCTTTACACCTCATTCCAAGCAATTTTTTTCCAACCCTGACATGATTCTGAGAGTCTCCTAGCCCAGATGCCTTGGTGTGCTGCAAAACACACTGAGAATAATGAGAAGGCTGCTTTTTTTCCCCAGTGCTGCTACACATATGTCAGCACTGTAGTACAAAACAAGATTAAGTCTGATATTCTGTCTTGTTACATTGCTATCCAGAGCACATCCCAGCATATGTAGATTTTAATTTTTTTTATATTACTCCTTGCAGCATAAGAGTGACTGTTTTAATAGCACAGTTGTAAGGCAATGGGCTAAATTTAGTCATCCTGCTGAAGCCAGTAGGGCTTATTCAATCTACACTGATGTAACTGAGCCATTTCTGACTCACATCAGGGAAATCAAGGCAAATTTGACCAATATTCCAAATGGTAAAATGTTTTGGGACATTTTCTGTCCTGCAAATTCATCGTCTCACTGGTGGAAAATAGGTTAGTGTGATGGATCCCATGCTTGGCTGCACAAACCTCCACCTCACCACAGAGTCTGCTTTGGGGGATAGGAAAAGGGACCACGACAAGTCTCCAGCTAAAAGTGAGTTTATGAGTTGATTACGAGTGAGTTTCTTGTTGATTTGTTGTAAGACTGGATCAGAGCATCAGAAAAGATTCCCTCATTCTCTACAGTCAGAATGTGATGCAGTGATTTAGCATTCTGTTAAAGGTGGGGGATGGACTTCCATAGAAATATGCTGGTGGATGACCCAAATTTAAAAGAACATGAAAAGTTTCATCTTGATAGTCTAGATTTAAAATATTCCCTTTCCTTTCTGAGCACACACTAAAATGCTTGCTGTTATAAATAAAGGTATTAATATTTCTTTGCTCCTTCTTCCTCCTCAAATTCTCCCTTCCACTGTGATCTCTAATTTAAGTTCAAATAGTTGCAATGAAACTTCCAGACACAACTCAAAGGAATGGTCCAACTGGATAATGGAGATCAGATGGCTGAGTGTTTGGAATCAACCAAAAGTTTTGCTGTCGGGGTTCTAAGAGCAAAAAACAATGTTCAGATACAATGAAGACAGGCTTTAGCACAATGTTAATATGCAAAGGGGTTTTATCTAAAATTAATACAATATTATTTGAGTTCTTTCATTCAAATTGATAATTTTCATTTATGGTGACTTGTAGGAGGGGGAGAGGAGCAAAAATAATGATCACCTCTAAGGAATAAAGGCATATACACATTTACATACATCACTGAAGAAACTATAACATAAAGAAAAAACAACCCACAAACGTCTACACATCCTAGGTAAGATCAAAATGCACAACAGACTCTTCATCTTTCTGCTACAACTGAGGAATGAAATGTACTTTCTACAATTCACTGCATAGTTTGGCTGCAAAATCTCACATATCAGCTTTCACTGATCAGGGAAGTTATCCTGCTACCTGCTCTCTTCATATGTTTTTGTGTCCAGTTAATCACTACTACTTGTTAATTAATTTTCTTATTGAATGGTAATCACTGTGATCAAGGACGCTAGAAGAACTTGTGTCAATCTGCACATAATTTAGAATAGAAGGAAACAGTAAGGAATATCTGTGGAATATTTAGGGGGAAAGGAGTTTGAGGCCAACAATAGGGAGCATTGTTTCAAACATGAAATTTGCAGAAAATTAGGGACAACAATTAGAAGAAGAACTGTAAAATCTCTGTTTTCATAGCCATATATTTCAAATGTTTTCTTTTCTGATACAATTGGAATGAACAGATCATGACTATTTGCAAATCATATTCTTTCCCAGTTGGAATTCTCTTTGGAAGAAGCTGCCAAAATCCAACCTTCTTTCCACAAACCAGTCGTTATCAGATCATCTTCAAAGGTAGTACCCTCATTTTTATGACTGTTAAAATGTTTCCTCAGTGATTAATTAGGCCCTCCATGCTGACAATCAGGGAATGTTGGGTAGTATTTTATTCTATAATGAATACACAGTTGAGAAATCATAACTCAGAACAGAAAACAAATTTTTTTCACATTCTGTTACTAATTTCTAAGAGTATTGGTCTCATATATTCCCATATAAAGGCACTCTTTCCCTTTTCTTAAATATGGAAGTCAGAGCACAGGGTGGGTTGCCAAAAAATCCCCACACCTTTTCTCTCTTGTAAACCTGTAAGATCTCTGCCTGTTAGTGGAGGCATTGGCTGTTTTATTCTCAAAATTGCAACAGCCTGTTGAAGATCAGACTGTGGTTTCTCAGGGAAAAGTTATTTTTGTTCTTTCTGCTTTCATTGTTGTCTCCCTTAGACCAAAAAACACACAGCTGTTAGTTGTGTTTGCCTAAACAGAAAAGTGTCTGAACTGAAGGAACGGGGCATTCACTGACAAGCAGAAAAGGATTCAAGGAGACAGCCATTGTCACACGGCCAATAGACCTTGTCAAATGCAATTTTACATTTATTTCTCTTATCTGTTACTTCTCTAAAGACTTCTTCAAACCACTCACAAATGAACTTCATCAGTTCACCTCTCCTAGAAGGATTTGTGTGAAATGGTCGCTAAGACCTAGTGTTATCTGGATCTGGTCTCTCCTGTTCTGTTTTGGTGGTGGGACAACAGCCTTCAATTGGATCTGTGATGAGGGGGCTTTTCAGCCCTTGCTCTGCTACAGCCTGCTGCTTAAATTATATCTTCAGACAGGCTTATGGCAATTTAATGACATATGAGTGCGTGAAAAGGGCAAATTTTGGCCCCAAACTCTACAGTAGTAATTAATTCTTACATAGTGCTTTGTGGCTATATAAGCACTTATTATTCCTACGTGACAGACAGCAAATCAGATGGAGCATGACCATGACCATGGCCAAGCCAGAGAACAGAACCAGAGCTCTGGCTGAACACTCTTTCCATGCTGCATTTCAGTATTAGTTAAGGCAGCATTTAAAGTAGAACACTGCCCAGAAAATCACTGGTGTAGAAGTATTTATAGGCCACTGTTCAGCATGAGCCAGCACATTGCCACTGACTTTATTAGAGTTGTATTTTCCTATACTGCAGGCAAATGAGCCTTCAATACCTGAAAAACAGGGTCCTTACATCAGCAGTGCTTGGGTGCAACACAGCAAGAATACGGGGCAAAAAGGAGAGGTGACTGTCACAGCGAGGCAATCCTGCCTTCTTCAGAGAGAAAAACAGCCTGCAATCCTATGCACAGCCACAGCCTGCTGGGTTCAGTGGGCTCCAGTCAGATCTTGCTCAGACATCGCTGGGGGTGGGGGACGGCAAAAATCACCCTGCGATGGCACTGCAACCACAAACAGTTGCATCCTGCTAGTCTCATGGAATTTCCTTTGCAGTTCTAGAAAGTTCACAGCTGTGAAAAGACATGTGCATTAGAAACAAAACTCTTCTAGAGATCAGTAAAACACATTCAGCACATTCTACAGTTAGGAGGAGTTTTAACTTCATTAACTAGTGACTCAGGTGTAGGAGTCTGAGAGAAAGTGGCACAGTTCCACTACTGTCAAAGCCTTCCCATCTCTATTTCGGAAATCTGATAGTGCTAATCACACTGTTTGCTTGGATATACTGCTTCCCATCACATAATCACTCATCTACTACGATCAAGTCTGAAACCACCAACTTATTTCTCATAAGCTGCACAACAGCAACGAGAAGGTTATAATCCAATAAGAAAGTGGCATTTAGGTCATAACAAGGCCTGCTCTTAGAGCACAGGAGCTGACAATCAGATGAAGAACCATTATTCCAATCAAATAACAACAGATTCTAATCTGCACTGTGACATTTTAGCCCAGAACAGCAGGATTGGTTAAAATATCCTAAATTAAACACTTGAATCATATCCAAATTATTATACGGTTTGCCTCACACTACTTCAAAACCCCAAGTGTAATAGTCTGTGCTTCTAGCACAGCTTTTGTGCTGGAACTAAGACCACAGGAGGGCAGTGTAGGGGGGGAGTAAAATCTAGGGATATTCATTAAACTATAAACCTGATTTTCCTGCCTCTTCATGAAATCTGGAGAGGTAGAGCTGTGTCTACTGAATGGAGTGGCCTGAAATTATCCCATAAACTACAGATTAAAGTTTAATGCTTCTGTTCAGCCTCTTCTTATCTCTGTCTTTTCTCTCTCCTGTATTTCTTTTGCACCTGCTGTGAATATTCTCTTTGCTAGAGTTGTGGCTCTAAATTGTCTCAGAGTCTTCAGTGCACTTTGCTCTGCAAACACATAGTGATTGGGCTTTTAACAGAAGGGAAACAGAAAGAGATATGGAAAGTGATTTGTCAGGCCTGCAGTTTGATGAGGTGAACATTTTGTAATGGAGCAGAGTCTCCAAAACCTGTGGTTAAACACTCATGCATTCCCTCATCTAACCCAAAAGGCAAATTACCCTGGGAAAGCAAACAAGACCCATCCTTGTCTTTTGCCAGGTATAATTTTTATATTATTTCACTAGGCTAGGAAATATATTCTTCAGAAACTCTAAGCTGAGCCTCTTTTCCCCTCAAACCTACTTCAGAAATCAGTTCTCTAACCCACTGAGACAACTGTTCAATTGGGTTTTTTGAGATTACAGCAGCCAGAATTCTTAAAAACCTCTAATTCAGTTTTACTGTGCACATGTTAATAACACACAACATATGCACTCAGGTAAACTTGAGACTAGGATTGTCTGCATTGTACTTGACTGATTATTTAGCTCCTCTATAATCTTAAATAGATAACTCTCCTAGGGCATATTTACATTATTCTGCAATTTCTTTACCTTCAATTTTGGTTTCATAAGTAATTGATTATTTGAAAATTGATATTGCAGTTAGATGCAGTGATAAACAAGAGCTCCCTCTCAGATCCTTAAGGAAACATACCCATTTTTAATAATTACACTCAGTATCCTGTTCAAAGGTGGATTTTTATTCATTACATGCTTTTTTTCCTTCTGTGTGATTCCCACTAAGGCATACTATCATTTTCTGTTTCCAGATGCATTGCATTACATCCTTTGTATCATCCATGCCAGCCACGGCTGTGACACTATATCCTTGAAGAAAGCAAGGAAATTAATGAGGTAGAACCGTTCTGTCTGAAACCCATGTTTATTGGCTTCCACAAAATCCCGGTTTTCAGGGTATTCCTTCATGAAATCCTGCAAAATAGACTTACAATATTCTCAGTCACAACTAATGGTAAGATAAAAGGCCCACTACCTGCTTTTGGAGGTCACATAAACCTTCGCCTTGAACAGGATTTTGTATTTTTCCCTGTATCTCATCAGTTATATTCCATGTTAGGACTTCATTTTGATTTCCTTCAAAATTCATATTTTATTACAAGGACCTGTTTTCTAGATTGAGATCCAGCATTCAGAAAACTACTGTGTACATTTTTATTTGCACACCAGCTTATGTGTCCTTGGTCATAACAAGAAATCTGATCTCCTTCATACACAAATCCTGGCCATAAAGCCAGTTCAAAATTACTGGTCATTATAGGCAAAACAATGGTTTCCTTTTGGGAATGACAGATCAGTCTTTGATTTAAAAATGCTCAGGCTCTGGGCCTCAGTCTTCTCTGTCTTTCTCTTCTGTTTCTAGTTTGCTATAATTTGAGAGGCCCTTTTGCTGAATTTGGGTAAATAAATGTTAGGTTGTCTCACAGAGAGAATAGTATTTAGCTCATAAGAGAGGTTTGTTATTTACAGATAAAAAAAGCCAATTCTGAGATCCCGTCCTGGATGCCTAAATGCATATGTGACTTATATAGTGCATTTTGTGTATTTTGGCACAAGAATGTGGCACACAATGATCTTATTTAGCAGTATTCTGAAGAACATGCCAATTTTGAAAAAACAGCCATTCAAATATGTGACAGAACTGTATCTTCTGTAGAAGAGGATATAAAATTGAGGATTGTTGGCTTGCAATGTTACCTATCCACTGTTTCTAAGGAGGGAATCTTCGTTAACATCTTTTTTCAATTTTCATTTTATAAACTAGTTTATGCCAAACTGGAACATATCATCAAGTAAGGCCAAGTTGGGTAAGCACATGTTTTTTGTATACAATAAGAAGTACATTGTGGTCTGAATTCTGTTCAGACTGAAAACTTTTACTAAGCTGCTTTTGCACAGAGAGGTTAGAATGAAGGCTTAAAATTACCATAAGAACTCTTGTTGCTTATGAATGAAAATATTAGTGAAAAGACTAATTGGTTTATATGGTAAATTTAGAAATCTACTGTTATTCATAATATCCACCGCTAGTACTTTCAGTCAAAAAGAACTGACTCATTCTGGGACCCAAATATCACAGTGTTAATTCTCCATTATCTACTGCATCAAAATGAGAGTTGCTTACATGTAAATTTTATTTGGTTTTTAGCAGGTTTTCCAATATAATTTAATAACCATAAATTGGACTATTATTGCAAAGCCAGAAAAAGCAGTGTATTGTTTCTGTTTGGATAAAAAAAATATGCTGGTTTTCCTAAGTGCTTTAGTCTATATTTTACTGAAATCCAAATGTAATTCTGTTGAAACTGTTAATGATGTACTTGCTGTGTTTCCATTTTTCTTTTTTTAATATATTTCTGTGTTTCCTCTCAAAGTTTCATAAATGAAATACAAAGTTACAAAATCCAAAATTAGAGACCTAAATGATGTTTAGGCACCATCCTAAAGCTGTTTTGTAATTCTGAATATTTAACATCATATTAAAACATCAGTGAATGGATACTTGGCAAGATTGACTTAAACAGATGTTGAAAGAGGAAAACTAGTAACTATTTAACTGTGCAAAAGGGCTCTAACACGATTCAGAGCCTGTGGGAAATGTGATATGGGTGGTTATTGTTGTGTCTGCCAATTAAATAAAGCTCATCAAATCATTCAGAGCAAATAAAGTCTGTTGCAAAATGAATCCATTTTACTCATAAACAAATTGTTCAGAGATGCTTCAGTTTCTCTAAATGCTTGGGGTTTTTTGTTTTGTTTTGTTTAGGAGGGATTAGGAGACCATCCACATTGGTCAGCAGACCTGGTAATTTCTATTGTATGATCTTTTTTTATTCTTTTCCTTGATTAAAATTGTTGATATTTTGGAGGGAATCGATACTTTGCTATTTATAAAGAACACTGTACTTTCAGTAGAGTTCATAAGACAGAAAATAAAAAAGAAAGAGCAATAATGCATCCTAACAGCACTAAGAATAGATCCTGGAAATGTATAGAAGCACAACCACAATAATTTCAGATAACTAACAACCTCAACACTTCTGGTGTAAATGTGTCACTATAATGAAAGAATAAGTGTAGGGGTTTAGAGTTCTGGAACCAGTCACACGGCAACTAATAGATACTGAATTGTCATATCCATGCTTACCATGAACACCTGGATATAGCACACTGAATATAAAACTTTTATTCCAAAGCATATCATACTTTAAAATCCATATAGATCTGTGTTGTTTTCTGAATACTGCCCTTCCCCATGGGTTTGTGTTATGCTTTACAAATCCACAGCCAAAAGGCCAATGCTCAAACCATTAACTCCAGTTTGGAGATGGCGGCCACATTCACTGAGGTAGAAAAAAGCTAGGGACCTCAAACGACCACAGTATTCCTGCTGACAAACATCTGCACCCAGTCTCCCACTTGGTCCTGAACAAACCAGAGGTACTGCTCAGCACAGCCATGATCAGCCACTTGCTCAGAGGGGATGGGGAGCTCTGTGCCACTGTACACATTACTGGGTCAAAAGCTCACCAGCTCTCTGTAGAAGGCTGTATATTCTCTGTTCTGCTAAGTACTGATCTGACTTCTAAGATAATAAAAATATATTTTAGTAATAGCTTTGGTGCTGGAAACAGACTTTTGATTTTTTCTGACTAGAAAGGGGCTAACAAGTGAAAGAAGCTGCTTATACTCAGGAGAATGGGAGCACAGTTCTGCTGTGTACTTTCTGACTCATCTACAAAAAAAAAATTGCTCAGCTGTACAGTGTGGTCCACTCTCTGGCTATTTCAGAGGATCAGACAGTGCTTCTACTTGCAACACAGAGACAAAGGTTAATGAAAGTCAAGACCTCTGGGTTAAAATCTGTTCCTTGCTGTCTCCATAACCGTTCTGTGGATTAGAGTGCTCTCTTGCCATGTGCCTCTCCCACAACTGGAGCAGTTTCACATAAACAACTTTTTCAGTGAGCTGTTTGTGTTTACACTGTTCTGAGGTTTTTTAGGAACAGCTGTGCAGTTGAATATCTAAGTTCAAAAAGACTCTAGGCAAGTAGTTCAGGTGCTATACGATGATGAGAGCACTGGATAGCAAGGATGATGCTCTTGTTATAATGCACAGTATGAAGATAAAGCCTGTAAAAGCCTCTTACACACATCTTACACTGTTTCAGGCTTTTGCTCACCTTTCAGGCAGAGTATGGACCTTTTTAAAAGAAGGCATAACATAATAAGTACAAAATATAGAACCTTAAGAAACAATGCATAGATTTTCTGGAATATTTTATCACACTTCTCAATAATTTAATCTCCTTAACTTCTGGAAGAAAATCCAATGTTCTTCTCACTAGCTAACCTCATTACACAAAAAGAGAAATCCAGAAAGCATTGAGCTTCCTGATTTTAATAAATCTCTACTCTCCCTTTGCTTCCCATTTTGCACTGTAATTTTGCAATGCTTCTCTCTGAAAGTACCTTTTTCACAATAAACAGTGGCCATAAGCTTTCCAACTCATGAGCAAACACCCTCTGTCCCCAGATAGTCACTGTTTTTCATCCAACTACATCACAAGACCAACAGTTTCCCCTGTTCAGTGAACAGGGCCTGCATGTTGCAGGCCTATTTTTGTGATAGCATTTATACATACAGTATCTTTTGTCCCAAAGCCTTTTAAACAAGATAAAGATATACATTCTTTGTCCAGAGGTCATTTAATCTACCATGGAAATGTAGCCAGCCTCGGTTGGAAATGCAGCAACAGTTAATAGTGCATAGCAATATAAGAGCAGTTTAGGTCAGCAAACTATGAATGCATTTGTTCTTAATGAAGCTGCTGCTGTAATTCAGGAAAGGAGTAAGCGGAATAATTATTCAGATTGGAGTTTGGCCAGGAGACCAAAATTAACAGCATTCAGGCTTTGGTAAAAACGTTCAAGTGTTTAAAATGGGCACAAATAACACGGACCTAAGTTTCAAATTCCATTTGAAAGATGGATGAGCAGGTCATTTTGCTGTCAATGGGTCCCTAATTGGTTTGCCTCAGAGTATTTTTTTGATCAATAACTTCTACTTCTTTTTGTAACAAAGGTTCTGCATTCATCATCTCTCATTCCTTCTATATTCAATGCCTTGCAGTCCCTTAGTTATAAATCCCATACTTTAGTAAGGCAAAGCTGAAGAAACTGGAGTAATTCTATCACAGTGTGCATACTAAAAAGCCTTAATTTAAAAAAATTAATAATTTTGTCTTATATCCATGAGGAAGATCAAGAACTTTCCATGCAGTGGCTTTAGACCAAATTAGGTTGCTGTTAGGAGTTGATTTTTCTGCTTTTTCTGCTTCCTAAGCAAAACAAAGATTGGAAAGAAAAATATCTTTTGTCACTTTAACTTGATGACTGACTAGGAATTTGGATGCTCTAGGGTTATTTGTGGTTGTACCAAGTGAATAATTGTTTGTATCCCTGTCCCATGTTACATAGAGAATCTTGTGGTTGCTCAACCTTTTCGCCAGGGCACAGGGCAAGTGTTTAGCTTAGCCCTCTTAGTTCATTTGCTGGAGGCCAGGCTTCTATGGCTGTGAATCAGAGCTGTAAATACGCCAGATGTGATCATGGACAAAACTGATACATGTCCATTTGCATAAGCAAAAACCGTAGTGCAGAGAGACAGTTATTTGCACAACATTTGCATCAACAACAAAGGGAGCATCTCCTGCTCACAGGAATCCGGAAATTTCTGCATCAACATTAGTAACATATTCTTTGCTAGAGTGTCACATCAAGATTGCTGCAGCAGCAAAGCTATATGAGTGCAGCCTTAGCCAGACCTATAATCTAGTTTTGATCTTGGCAGTAACCTCCCACTGACATAATTGATAGGTCTGGTTTCAGTCATGGAGTTCACAGAGCCTAACATTTACACTCTGACCCATAATTATATTTAGAATATACACACACCTTTTCCCACACAGAGAATAAAAATCTGCACAGTGAATCTTTCAGGAAGACTGTAAAGATTCCACTCATCCATCCCTAAAGATAAAAGTCCTTTTCAAGATTTTCCATCATGCTGTGCATTAGTTGTTAATGTTGTCAACCTCCTATATGTATCATACAAAGAAGACCAGGGAAATAACTGGGGTACAATTTCATTATCCAGGTAAAAAATGTCCTTTCTTACAGCAATACAGTTATTGAGGAAGTACTGCATAATATGAGATATGACCAAGATATTTCTTTCATCAAACATAATGAAGCTGGAACAAACAATGTGATATTTAACCTATCTGTACTTTCTACCTCAGGAGGCCAACACAAAGAAGAAGGCTTTATCAAGTTATTTTATTCTAAAAGTGAGTGATATGCATGTTTAAAACTCACAGAGGGAATGAGAGGCTGCAAAATATTCATTAGCATAGCCTTGATCTGCAAGAATAGTACTAGCTGATTTTTTAAACTTCACAACAGTTTCTTGTAATGTCCTTTGTTATGTCAAATCTTAACTTCAAACGCAGTAAGCAAATTGCCCCACGTATTTAAGTCTGGTCCTGTTTTATATGAAAGGAACATTCTGCGTTCTTCAAAGGTTGACTGAACAAAGTCCAAGAACTGTAGACAAAGGATGCTTTTTTGGTTTCATGTTAGCAGTTGAAGTTAAAAGATGTGATGCTTGTGTTGCCTTTACTTAAAATTGCTATGCCATAGTAATCTAGAAAGCACGTCATAAAAAATCCCTAGTAGGTCTGCAATAAAAATATTATTTGGAATAATTTTTAAAAGCCATCTGATTTGTCACAACCAAAGGCTGAGGATCAGTATTCTTTCAGGCGACCAGAGTGCCCACGCAGGGAAAAGAACATACTCACTTCTGAAATGTTCCAATTTCTACAGATCTGAGTTTCTGTCACTCAAAATAATACAACAAATCTTGAAAGAAATGGAAAAATGAAATCTATTTCTCAGAAAACACCATACTAACCACTGCAGCTTTTAATAGATTTATGGTTTATAGGTATTGTACTTCCCCCTTTGGCAGTCCACATTTTTAAGGAATTTTATTCACTTTCTTACAGGACTGAAAGTTTTTTTCCTCATAAACCAGTCCATTCCAGGAGATAATCGTAATGGCATTTTGCTGTTGCTTAGGAATATGGTGACTGGAGCTTTGTAGTCCTCATAATGCAGTCAGGATTCAGTTGTTCCATGAGCTGCCTTCCCAGGCCCTGTCCCAGAGCACTGCTTGCATCTGGCTCTGTAGCATTCCAGCACAATTCTCCAGGGGCATATTGGGGTCTTTCCTTGGAATACAGGATCATCTCTTTAAAAATGTCAGGTTTTCAGGGTGTTTCCTTCTCTGCACCCATTAGTGTCAACGCATCCAATTTGCCTGAACAAAATCCAAACCCAATTTCCTTAACAGAAGAGCACCACTCCTATTCAAAAGCCACAGTGAAAATAGGCAACCTTGCAGGGAAGCAATTCCTTTCAGAAATTATATTACACGTGGATATTTTACACATTAGGAAACTGCCAACATTACACAATGTCAGCTGTTATCACATCTACTATAACCGGACCATGCAGTTCATTACTAGTAGCTATCACTACAAAGCTGAGTGTTCAACATAACATTGCTTCCGTGGCTTTGATTTAACAAATCACATCCACTGAATGAATGAGAAAATATTGGCTAAATCCTTATTTCAAAATTATTATCTAAATTATTTTTGTCTAAATTATTCAGTTGTATTCATTTGGATAAGCATTTAATTTAACATCAAGTAAATTTTTCTTCTCAGTAATGGGATCATCTTCTGCCAAAAGCAATTCCTTATGCTTGCTTTTTTTGTTTTGTTTCATAAAATGAAATCATCGCCATGTAATCCAGACTAATGGATTCCCTGACAGTCTATCAGAAAATACAGGAATACATGACTCAAAACATAATAGAAGCAAAATACAGTATGTCTAAACCTGCCTTCCTTAGGTTGTCATAATTCCTGATGAACACTGGCTGTATGTGATATGTTCCATACTAGTATTAATGGCTCTCTAAGTACTACAGCTATAATGATTTGCCAGTGATACAGCCTAGATATCCCTCGCTATGAAATCTAAAATATGATACACATATCCTGTAATTCCAAGTAAGCATTTCATTATGTATTTTGTTCTTCTCAAGAGGAATAGGTATTGTAATCCAAGAAACAAAGCCTTGAATAAGGGAAAAAGAATATCAAGAACCTATAGCTACATCAAAAATAATCTGGAAAATACACCAGTTCTTTGACGTAGACCAACTCTGCCTAAGTCTCAATGGAAAAATAAAACTGAAGGGAAGGGATGTCACCCGGAGGGACCCTGACTGTGTGAACCTCACAAAGTTCAACAACGCCAAGTGTAAGTCCTGCTCCTGGGCCAGGACAATCACAAGCACAAATAGGAGCTGGATTGAGAATGAAGAGAAAGCAACCCTGGGGAAAAGGACTTTTGAGGTGCTGGTGGATGAGAGGCTGTACAAGAGCCATCAATGAGCATTTGCAGCCCAGAAAGCCATGTGTCCTGGACTGCATCACAGGAAGTGTGATCAGCAGATCGAGGGAGAGAATTCTCCCTCTCCCCACTCCCATGAGAGATCTGCAGTGCTGTGTCCATTTTTGGGCCCCCAGCATAAGAACGATGCGGAGCTGGAGCAAGTCCAGTGGAGGGCCACAAAGATGCTCTGAGGCATGGAGCATCTCTCATATGGAGACTGGCTGAGAGAGAGCTGGGGTTGCTTAGCCTGGACAAGAAAAGGCTCTGGGGAGACCTTACAGCACCTCCCAGTACCTAAAGGGACTTAAGGGAGCTGGAGTGGGACTTTTGACCAGGGTACAGAGTGACAGGAGAAGGGGCAATGGCTTCAAACTGAAAGAGGAAGATTTAAATTAGACATCAAAGAGAAACTGTGAGGGTAGTGAGGCCCTGGCACAGCTTGACCAGAGAAGCTGTGAATGCCACATCCCTGGAAGTGTTTAAGGCCGGGCTGGATGGGGCTTTGAGAGATCTGGTCTTGTCATTCCTGCCCACAACAGGGGGTTGGAATGAGGTAGTCTTTGAGGGCCCTTCCAATTCAAACCATTCTATAATTCTATGATATATGTTTATGCATGACCTTAACTCCCCTCTTACTGAGGGAGTTTTGTAGAAATTACCTGTTGCTGAACCTCCATCTTGAAATTTATTATTTTCAGAGCAGAAGAATTAAAGACAATTAAAATTAGGAATATACAGTTTCTTTGAAATTCAGACCTTAGGTTATGCTAGTAGAAATATTTCAGAACTGCTCTTAAAGTTGCATTATTTCTTAAAATCTTCACGATTTTTGCTACTCTGAAGTTTACTAGGACTAATTCATAAAAAAATATTATCAACATCTCACTAAGATCCCTAGGGACAGTTACAAAAGCTTTTAGCAGACTTTTTTCACTAAAAAGAATTATGGAAAACCTCTGCACCCATTTCAAAATTTACTTTATATATGACCTATAAAAATATAATCACATTCTCATTTCTTGATTTGAATTTCTTATTTCTGCAGCAAAAAAGAGTGGAAAATGGGACATTAAGTGTTCTACTCAGCCTTAAAGTTTGAGCAAGTGACTCATTTGAATTTTTTTGTTGACTTTCTTCCTGACAAAAATTATACAGAATGGGCAGACAGAGATAGCACTTTGAGGAATTAGTTTGCTGCTATTTGGAGATTGTCATTTCGAGCAAATGGAATTCAGTTTCATTTCTTTCTCATTAACAAAAACTGATGCATTTAAAATGCAGTAACTTTTGTAGAATTTCACAAAGCAGTTTCACTGATCTGGAATAAACAGACTGGAAGACACATTTTTTCAGAATGTGGTTGTCAGAAACAAAATAACTTTTTCTAAATAATTCAGAGGATTAAAGAGGTCCACTAGTTATATAAAGCAAAAAAATCCCAGATTTTTAGTTACAAATTGCTTTCCAAATATGCTTTTGAGCTAAGAATCAAGGTCCTGAGCAAAGGTGCATTTTTACTGGACATTCTGTATCAAAGTAAAATCACTGCATTTATAATAAATTGTCTATTTGTGTAATGTGCCAGTAACATAAAAAAAACTCTCAGCATAATTTACTTTCTTATTATGTTTTTCATTATGAGCCTTCCCAGAGCCCATTACAAGAAATATTTATATGTAAGTGAGAAATTTTAGAAGTAGTATATTGGAAAAAGATGGTTTCACCAGCTAGAGTGCAGAATTTTATCTAACAAATACGTAGCATAAAGCATGTATCCAATTTTTTGCCAGAATTTTGAAAAGGTTTTGTTTCAGCCTTTTGACTTAACTCTTTTTTTTTTTTTTTCTAGAGGAGATGAAAGTCCATGTATAGTAAATTCAGACCTACAATGAATGGGCTTGTGTTTCTCAGTCACCTTTAGGAAATTGCCCTAATCCAGCGGTGAAGCTTGAAAACATTGTTAGTGTATTGCAACACGACAAACATTTCTAGTTACATGTAAATGTTAGAGAGTTACTTTCTACAATATACCTTATAGCTGAAAAACATTACTCTTGCCATCTTTATGGAGGACAGGGACAGAATTCTTCAATTTGAGGGTACAGAAAATAGCTGAGGTACTTCCTGAGGCTGATCCCAGAACCTGCATTTTTAAATTTATGTTCCTGCACTGCCGGATTAGCTGACTGTCAGTAACGAACTGCAAACAGATTGGACCATCTGTGAGGGAATATGACAAGAAAGGTTTCTATCCAGTAGTATGAATTCTTTCTCTGCAGGAAATTCCAGTACAAGATGCCAAATGGAATTTGGAAATTAAAAGCAAATAATAATTTTGAAATTATAATTAGAACATAGAAAAGCAAGGAGTAAATAGGGCACTGAGCTATTAAATCTCCAGGGAAAAGGCCAGCTCCCTCCTTCTGTGCTCTTCCTAAGGGTGGTAGCAGGGCATCACAGGCCAGCAGTGGCTGCCCAGCATTTTGTGGGTTTCGTGCCACAGTGTAGAGTGAAGAGACACAGATAAAGACGAACAAGTCCATGGTGCCACAGCAAGCAGTGGTGCTGTTCTTCTTCTAAATAAATGTTTCTTAGAATGCTAACCTATTCCCCAATCACCTTAAACCTATTAGTCACCTTGAAAATTCACAAGACTGACCCCTGTGCTTTGCCCTGCAAGTTATTCAATGAATAACACATCACATGTTAAGGTTTTGGAAAAGACATGTATCTGCTTCCCAAGACAGAAGCCCCCAAAAAAGCAGCACAGAGTGAAACTGAAAATCAAGACAGGGCAGATCCACAAACTCAAGCAAATTGTGCAAGGAAATGGGATTTTGTCATTGTAACAGCAAAAAGCCTGAAGTTATTTGCTGCAGCAAGTGATGGGGTCACAACCCTCTGTGGGTACCATTGCTTCGCTGTGAACAGAGCCATGGCACTCCTCACCCTTTGCTGGCAACAACCAGTATCTACTCAAAACTCACAGAAAGTTGATCAGCTCATGAGATTGTAAAACACAGGCAAATTCTTTGAGTTATTTTTGTTGGAAAGATCACTTCAGCCCAGATGAAAGTACAGAATCCCAGCAGAAGTGGGTAGGAGATGGGAGGGAGCAGTGCCCCGCTGCAAAGGAGCAAAGCAGAGCCACAGCCAAATGGCACAAGGAATAGAGCTTTGCTTCCCTGCATTAGAATCTGCCCTGTGTGGTCTAAAAACAATACATTTGAAGTTAAAGTTTTGATGTGGGAGCATAACCCTGCGTGTGAAAATGTATTCTGTTAACATTTATGTTCATTTAAGAGATATTCATTTCCAAGTGAGTTCTGAGGTACAAAAATAGAGGAAATATGCAAGGGAAAAAATTGTTCAACATTTTTCTTGAGCTTTGCTCCCATCTGTTAGGTTGAAGTATTCAATTAGATACAAAATCTTATATAGCACCCTTCCTTCAGAAAATACAGTGTCATTTACAGAGAATTCATTCAGCCTCACAACACTCCAGAAAAATAAGTACTATTAGACTGCCTTTAGCAAATGAAACATCTGAACCAGCACTATGTTGAGTGACTTACCCATGAGCTAACAACAGGAAATTAGAGCCACAGAAAGAAACCAGATCCAAACACCTGCTGCCTAACCACATATTTCAAACACTAGATGCAATGTTACTGCTTACAAGCTGAGTGATCGTGGCATTGTTTAACTACGTTTCTTAACAGACAACAAAAGTGTTCAGAAAAAAAAGCTTGAGAAACAAAAGGCTACTTTTCCTGGCTTTTTCTTGCTTTCCAGCTGTAAATTATATAAATGTTGCCATTAAATACACCTGCTTGGGGGATATTTTTTTACAAATAAATACTGATGTTATATAGTATGTGGCACATTGTTTTCTAAGTTAACTCCTTTTAACAGTAAACAATACTACAGCAGGTGGGAAACACATGTAGGTTGCTTGAAAGCCCCACAGTCAGCTGTGTTTGAACCACAGCTCACCAGCGACAGGGAGGAAGCAAAGAATAAGGGAGGGAATTATCAATAGATGTAATTGCAAACAGAAAGAAAAAATTGAATTTCAGCAGCACTCTTGCTGAGAGTGCACTTGATCTCACTGTCTATGTCATTGACAAAGATATTCTGAGATTCCCATCACTGTAAAAAAGTGCAATTGTAGCATCAAAAATCTACTTCTTACCTTGGTAGTTGTAATTCTTGACCAGGGCTTTAGAATTCTTTTAAATAACTATGCAGGCCAAGCTTTTTCAGTATCTCTCCTACATTCAAGAAGGTTGATGAGCTCTCAGTTCACTTTTACAGGACACTGTACCCCGTCCTTTAATATTGTACCAATATTGTTGTTCTGACTCAGAAGGTATTGTAGACTTTTCAGGTGAAAACTCACATTGAAGTATAGAAGAAAACAGAATGAAAGTAAAAATTTAAGTAATCCCCAAATCCCAGGTCTTTAATGTCTTATCTCCATCATCTGTATGCACGTGATTGAGAAATGAAGGCTGACATTCAACCCTGAACAAACAAGCATGAGAGAAACTTAAGAAGTAGGTTAACGCAGTAAATTTTGTATGTGTATACAATGCATGTTATGGTCAAAGCCACTGCTATGCTTGCTTCCTTCTCCACTTTTATCTCCCAAGCAAGTTACTAAAAGATGAGCTTTACCATCATTTTATTTGAGTGTCTGTGGCAGCTGTCTTGGTTACTGACCTCGTTACTCCCATAGCACTCACCCAGTCCCTCAGCACTGCTTGCCTTCAACCCTTTGCTTAGTTTCCTCTTCAAAGCACAGGCACTTCTCAAGCATTTTGGTGAACCACAGCTACTCAAAAGCCACAAGCACAAACTGGTCATTTGGCAAAGAATATTAGTCTTCCACAATTGACGCAATCAAACTTTCTCAATTAGCAGCTACGGATGCAGCATATGCTCAAGGGCTTGTTTGCAGTGCACTTGTCTGCAGTAAATGTGACTCCCAGATGGAGAACTAGCTTTGTCTTATCCATGTTGTCACCCATAAAATGTTTCCACGCACAAATGAAGGAACACAGTTAGAAAAAAAAAAAAAAAAAGATAATGGAGCTAGAGAAAACACCCTGATAGAGTTTCTTTTTAATTATATGCCTGCTTTTTTGGCCTATTCCACAATGCTAAAAATGAATACCACAGATGGAGGGTGGGTGTTAAAGGCCCATTGAATACTGAAATTTTACTAATCTGTTATAACAGGAAACATCTGTGCTAAATGCAGTGTTTGATAGCTCTTCCCATTTCAATTGTGGAATATCAGCGTTTACAGGACACTACTAAGAAATTATTTGAATTCATGGTCATGGTCACTTTTAGTCTAATATTGACTGATTTGTTGCTGTGAATCATTTAAACGACTATGGACTTTGGAATACCAATGTGCTTAATCAATTTTCTTATGGTTTTTACAGACATCAATGATTTGCAGTTCCAGAACAAAGAGAGAAACAGTATTTAAATTTTTTCTAGTAGACTACATTAGCTTCTATTTATGTGAAGAAAGTCAACAATCCTTTTGCCAATCTGTAACATTTTCAGGCAGTTTTTCAGACCAGATTTTCAGAAAGTTTGGATAAGATTTGAAATGCATGTATATCCTAAATGATGCTTAAAGTATTTAAGGCTTCTTCATCCCTCAAGTAAGCCAATTTTCTATCCTATAATCTTCTCTAATCTTGCAAAAATGTAGGAACTGCCAAAATACATCAGTTCCTAGGGTCTACCCAATCCAATGTCTAAGTTCTGCTAGGACTAACAAGAGCTGTGTCAGGCCCTGGAACAAACAAAACATTTGGGGTAGATAATTAACTACCTCATACAGTCTGCTCCCCCTACATCTACTCTGCATATATTAATCCTGCTCTCATCTTTCATATTTCTTGTCTGTTTTTCCCTTTTCATAAAGACTCAATTTCAGTTACAGCAGCTCTACAGAAATCCAGGTTTTGCTCCTCTGAGCATGTTAAGTTCTGAGAGTTGTCATCAATCAGTACTTGAATGTGTAGCGTCTTTCAAGTTCCTTTACTTTGGCAAGGTTGTCTGCCTTTTGTTTAAGTGCTTTCATGTGTATTCTCTGCAAATATGTTACCTACAAGAAGCCATAGATGTCTTGTTCTCAGTGCTTTCTTTATCCATGAGAACCATCAATCAATCTGAAAAAATGTCTTCTTTCTATTTGTTGTTACAAATTTTGCCTCCTAAATACAGTAGCTAGAAAGGAAGGGAGAGCACAGTGTAGGTTTTACTACAGATTCGTCTGTTTAAGGTATGCTTCTGTTTGATGTGAGGGATGTGAACAAGCAAAGCAGCTTCAAAAGGCATTTCTCTTGTGTTGGTTTTACTTAAAACCATGAAGCCAAATCCGCTGGGGAAACGAGGCTGGGCTGGGTCTCAGTCTTCCAAAGAGATTTATTGCATGTGTTTAGTGATTTCTTACACAGACCAGCGAAGGGAAATGTCCTCAGCAGGCAGGCTGGGCTTTCCACAGGCACATATATTCTTCACAGTTACATCTATTGACACCTCTGTGGCGATTCATTGGAGATTTTCTACATGGTACAGCTCTGTGAAAAAGCTTCTTTAACAGCAATAATTTTAGTGCAAAATTTTACAGGCCATACAGTCTGAAAGAGTGCACTGACAACAGCAAAAATCCAAAATAAGACCAAATACAGGTGGATAAAAAGTCTGCAGCTGCACTACCCTTTCCAGTAGTGGATAACCATACAGAAATTTAGCCCTATCTGCTGAAGATTAGAACTGCTTTCAATGAGAGGCAGGGAGTAGGCCATCTTCTCACCTATTTTAAGGCAGGAACAATACAAAACCCACAATATTCTACACATAATGCAAGAGCTTGGGCACTCCAGATGTGTTGAGATTTGTTTTCTCTTTTTATTTGGTTCATCTAATCTGTGCTTTTTTTATTTGCCAAGCTTTCAGAGGCATACCCCAAGTGAACGCTTTACACATGAGAAAGACAGACACACAAGCCAAGAAACCACATTCCTGTAAGGCAACTAAACAAGTAAGGCATTGTTACAAAAAGCACTCAGCTAACATTGAAGTAAACAAACTAAAAAATGTCTTTTTTTAAAGTTGGAAGTAGGAGCAGATGACCCGTTTATTGTACTACTATATTTATGCTTGGCAGTTGTGTTTGGGTTCTCTTCTTTGTTTACAGCTGTTTATAATACGAACTACTCAGTGTAGCATATTTCAAAAATTATGAAAAGGCACAAACATACAAAGACTTGCAAGAAAACTTAAGACTGAGAAAGTAATGCTCTGTTCCAAATGTGCATCCAAGGGAAGTCAGATAATATGCAGGGTGATGAGTCATGGAAGATTACATTATCAGGGGCTACAGTGAATGAAATCCATTTTGCAGGAGAAAGTCATATTTCTCAACACTATGCTTATGCAAATTAGTGGTTTTCCTTCATATAAGTAAACAATGTTTGCTGATCAATTATTTAGTTGTGAATTTAATACTGAAAAGTCTGATGGCTCAATAGCTATTGCTAGAAAGGAAGTTTTGGACTCACGTGTAGCTGCTGTATGTTTGACATAGGCTGTGAATCCACACAAAAAATTCCATTTAAACTGTCTCTTCAGAGTTATTTGATATTTAAAAATCCTAGGAAAGATAAAACAGCCAGAATAAATTCTGAGTTTAAAAACTGCATTAAAAATTCAACTACAGAAAAATTTTCTTGTTGTATCACCTCAGATGTATTAGCATAACTATAACATGAATCTTTTTTCAGATGCTAGAGGGTTATTATAGGAACACAGGTTGGATCTTCAGCTGGTGAAAATCATTAGAGCCACACAGAAGCCAATTTATGCTAGCTGAAGTTCTGGCCCATAAAGTCTCTTCTAAACCCGAAAGAACATCCTGTATTACAGCGTTATTGGTCTTCAGGTGATTGAAAACCTTCTTGATGAACAGTGTTGTCTCAGAAAAAAAGCAGGACTGTATGCCTGACAAATCTCTGCTCTGTATTCCTTTATTTAACTTGATTAGAAAGGTACATTTAAGCAAAAACTTGCATGGCACAATGCATCATTAGTCAAATGCTGCTTCTCAATAGTGAAACCATCAATTTTATTTTAGATGTGAACATGTGCAAGAGGTCTAACTATAATTGGAACATTAGCCAGGAAGCAGATGGGGATTGTGATTGAGAGTTTACCTCCTGGGTATATGTTGTACAAGCAGCATCTCAGCAGAAGAGAGAAGGTTATCAAGCACTCTTACAGTATATGCAAACTAGATATAAAAACATCAACATAAGCTAGGAACTGGGTTTTGGACACTGTGTATCTAAGAAAAGGTATTATTTCATGTCAAGTAGGCAATGTATTAGCCTCCATGCAGTACAAATCATGCGTTCTGTTTCACAGAAAAACAGTTTGGATTAGCTATTTCTAAATTTAGAGTCCAGATCACTACGGTAGGTAAGAGTGATTTCAATGTGGAAAATGAAGTAGCGTGCAACTGCTGGGTGTTATGGGAAAGAGAGATTGCATCTACAGAATAACTATTTTTTAAATGGATCCTTTAAATTTTAAGGTTAACTTATTTAACAACAACCATATTTAAACTTTACACTCAAGAATTTAATTTCAGATATTTTTCAATAAACAAGGTTTTTGCAAATATCAGATTGTTCAGTTGCCTTACCCTGAGCATGACTAGCAAACGTATCTAATTCTAAAGAATAAATTTGCCACTCACTCTTGAAAGTAACATCAGGACACAATCTAGCTTGCATATTCCAGGTGCCATTTTCCTACATCAAACTCCCAGCTTTCTTTAGTCTTTCAAATTTCTGTTCCCTAATTTTGTAGTGCTGTGTTTATTCAGCTGCTGTAAATTTTGTCATTGCTAGTGGTACAGCAGAACAGTCTTAGAGTTCTTATGGCCCCAGCAGACCAGCTGACAACCATTAGTGTTTCAGATGTATTCAGTTTCATTCAGACAGCATCCTCCATGATTGACTAATGTGAAGACCCAGAGCATCCTCTTTTTTTCAGAGGATTCTCTCTTGCCTGCAATGATTTTCACCCAGAATATGGCAGCTCCCATTCACTGCACCTCATGCAGATTCAAATGTGGCTGGAATAAAGCCATTTCAGCATGTGATGCAGCATGCTGCCAGTAATTCTGTGTAGCTATTGCACAGTCCCTTCTGATAAATTCCTGTCTCCACTTTTTTTTATTTTCATGATGTACCAAAGACTCTTTCTTGTTGTGCTTTTTACATCAAGAACTAATTCTCAAAACAATTTAGGTTATATATTCATAGGATATTATATATGTGATAATAATGCAAACAGCAATTAACCCACCTGAGAGAGCAGCTCTAGTAAAGTACTCATCAAGTGACTGAGATAAATATGTTGAAAATAGCGAAGTTTATAATTTTAATATTTATACTCACAGCAAAATTATTTGTCAGGCATTTGCTATCTCTAACGCTCATTACATTGCAGGAGACCCACTCTTTTCTTTATGAGTAGATAATACAGGTAATTGGAATTACTCATGTAAATCAAATGGAGAAGAAAAGAAAACCCAAACCCACACTCCAAAAACACAGTGTGACAGTGCTACAGAGGCCATTGGGAGCAGCTCCCTCCTCTGGAACACAATCACATCTGCTCTCTGTGGACTAATGTGCCATAACATGCAATTTTGTGGTACATAAACTCATCCTGAATATGCTTTGAGAAACCTCTCATACAAATGCTGTACAATTATTCTCACAACACTGCTTAGTGCTCTCAACATTATCGCTGATATTGTGTGAACACTGAAAAGAGAAATAAATTTTAGCAATAACTGATGCAGAATTGCCAAATGAAGTGAAAACCTGGCAAAGGAAGGCAGGTTACTCCTCCTTCTTTTCCCAGTTTTCCTCTTACCTCTTCAAGCAATCCTTCGTAAGAAGCTCCTGATGTTATTCTGGTTTCCTACATGGGTTCTATAGTGAGAAGTAAATCCAAAGATTGATCTCTATAGTCTTTATTTTTAGGCAATCTCTTCACAAAGACCTGAAAGACTGTTCTGCCCCTGACAGACCAACCACCTTGTTCCAGAACACTTTCTGTCTGCAGAAAATAGTGTTTGCAATCTCTCTCCACTAAATGCTCTATCTATACCTTCTTGATTACTGTAGCTGGTATCACCATTCCACCTGTCAGTCACATCTGTCATCTTCATATTATCTTCAGCTAACATTTTTCTAAGTTCACTGCAAGGCTGTGCTAAATCACACCAGTAATTCCCACTAGTGTTAACTTTGCAAAAATACAGCATTTCCTGTCCACCATCACAGCCTGTATCTCCTTTTCTTGCTCACCAACAATACTGTTGTGAAGAGTACTTATCAATTATAAAGAATAATTCTGATCCAAACATCTCATTTTCTGTATTTCCTCTTTTTTAGTACAGTTTCACACACACTCACACACACTGATCAATCAGTCTTGACAGTTCTTCAGATGTTGGTGTGCCAAGATCACTGCAAGCTGTGGTGACTGGTGTGACCTAAGAAATTGTTTCTAGGTTTTTAGAGCTGCCTGCTGTATCCTAGACCCAAAGCTTGTTGGAGTGAGCAAGAAAAATGAAGCGATCTGCACTTTTCTCCTTTATTCATGAAACATCCAGCACCATAGGCCACTCTCCATGAAGCACACTCGTATATGACAAAACAATGCATCAAGCAAGACAACAGAATTTCCCTGCTGAGAATATTTCAGTTTCGGTCTAACATATCAGTCCTGCTACAGCATGTGGGTTATATGAGACTTACTCCTGAAAAGAGAGAAAAGTCTTTTATCTGGGACATTTTAAAATAGTTCTTGATTATAGGAACAATAGGAAAATGAAAAATTCCTCAGGATGGGATGACTATCATTTCACATATTCTAGACTTAGTAATTAAATAAGAGGCTTAATTAAAAATCTGGGGTTCACTGAATACTCAAAATAGACTTTTTCAAGTTTACAAGCTCTGTTTCAGCCATTTAGTCTGATGTAGACAGATCTAGAGATCTTAAAATGCTGTCTATATTTGCTCTTACTAACAGCAAATCTGTATCAAAATAAGTTTAGTGAAGAATTTACACTACTATCCCCTCTTGAGCATGAGAGCTTCCTAATAATTTAGAACCTGGAAGAAATTTTACTGTGCCAGAGACCTATTTCTAAGGAAAATTCCACAATGTTGTCAAAGCATGTCAGAGAGGTACAGCATACCTGTGTGGCTAACTATATACTAGCTCAGGTATGCAAGCAGCAGTGGAGGTTGGCAACATTAACCCACATAAGCTGTCAATCATATGATTGGTGGAACTGCAGGTCAATTTGCAGCCCATGTTAAGGCCTGTGCTGCCATGGCTGCATCACAACTGACACTTTATTCCTTTAAAACGAGATAGGATATATTTTAAGAACATTGACTGATGGGGGGAAAGTGCAATGCTCCAGATGGTTTGTAACACGGCCCAGAGGACACCGTTGTGTCCTGCCTATGTGTGAGATCCAACTTGGGGTAATACTTGCTGCCTATCCAAGAGTAAAGTCTGTCTTGTCATACTTAGCACCACACACCTATTCATTGTGGCATATACACACACATTGCTGCAATTAAAATTCTGCTCTGATTTCCAATATAAACCATACCATCACAGTAGAAAACTCATCTCTGACTCCTACATTTACTAAATACACTTTCTTACTAATAATTTCCTGTAAGTGGAGAGAGATGTTGGTTAATTGTGCTTTATTATTAATTTCGTATGTGTTAAATTTGTTCTCTTAATTTGAAAGGAAACACTTACTAATTATCCAAAATCTGGTACCAATTTTGCCACCAAAATAAGAGATGTGTTTAATATATAAAAAATTTTGATGCTTTCCTTGCTGGAATTTGTCTGTGTTAATGAAATATTTAGATTAACCTTCAGCTCTTACTGTTATTTTACAATGTGTGCAGCCCAAGCTGCTGACCCACTGAATTCAAGCTGGCCACTCATGGCCTTTAGCAATATTTCAGAGAACAAATGCCCTCAAGTCTACTGTGCTCAGAGCTGAGCACTGTTGAGCAAGACAGGAGGATCCAGTTCAAATTGTTTCTACCACAAGTGACATAAAATAAAGAGACTGGAAGCAGGCAAATTCCATTGTGACTTCCATAAAAGGAAAACTCGGGGAGGGGGACAGGAGAATTAAGGGTTAATGATTAATGGGCAAAGAATTTCTTGCAAAGCATTGCTAATTCTTTCTTTTTCCCATCTCTTGGCAGAATTTAGCAGAACTCTCAGAGAAAGAAAAAATGAAAAGTTTGCAACTTCTTTCATTTGTGTTGCTTTCTTGTAACATCGTCTCAGCAAATAAGCGTGGAGAGGAAAAAAAAGGTAATACACTATTAAATATAAATAATGATCATGAACTTTTTTTAAAATGTTTATGTTATAAAAATTTAGTAGTATTGACTGACTGATCATCATCATGTTAGGGTTTGGGTGCCCTTTTGGTTTTCCCTTAAATACGGCATTTATACACATCTGTATTTATTGGAAAATGTAGTTGTTTCTAATTACAATAAACATTTCAGTAGAAATACATGCATTTGAGACTATAGACTTAAAGTAGTCTGACTTTTAATAAAACTGATAAAGCTAATTTAAAAATTTATTATTTTGAAAATATGCTCTGAAATTATAGTATTGTAATTTTCTTGGGCTGGAAGTATTCTACATAACAGATTCAGTCTCCTACTGTGAATCAAAATTTCTAGTTATCTGACAGTAGTTTAAGCTTTCTGTTGCTGAGCTGCCTAACATAGGCTGCCTTCTCTCTCAAGCAGGATGGATACCTTTGAGTGAAAGAGATGTATCTGCAGGATGTTTTGTAGAGCAGTATGGTAAACGATCTTTATCACTGGCATGGTTTTACACCTATTTCCTATGCATTTGTGCACTGCACATTATTTCAGTATTTGTGTTGCACCACAAAACTGCTTTTTTTGAAACCTCTAAGATGTGTTTGATAAAGACAATTCCATGTTTGGCTTCATCACTGAGACATAGAGAGCAACAATAAGTTCTCCCTCTTATTTAACTGCATTTCTAATAGTCTAAGTCTGGAGGGAATAAATGTAGTTTTCTCCTTAGCTAGAAATAAAGCAAGATATGCCATTCACAGAAGTATGACCTCTTTCAGTAGCTGTGTTTTGTATTTGTGTTAATTTGTATTAACTGTTTTAGAAACCATTTGCTATAAAAATGCTTTATATGCAATAGGCACAGTAATTTCAATCTGCAGGAGGCAGAACCACCTTTCTTTGATTCTGCACATTAAACTTCCCCTTGGGTTTCATTTTGAGCAGCATAAAATCTTGAATTAAAACATTATGAGAACTGTAAATTTCAATTAATGCCATAGCTTGGCCTGGTTTACCAGACAGCAGAAACTGCATATCCTTAACAGTTGCTGAACCTTACAAAACTATTTAGAAACCTTAATCAAATTCTGTATTTCTGAGAGAGCCAAAAATCAGGGGACTAACTTTAGTTTGAGACATCTCACATCATCTTTGCCCTGATCTATCCAGATTCCACTGTGTAGTTAAAGTTTAGTTCACAATAAATACAAACACAAGGCAGAGAGGGGCAGTCACTGCACCCCTGTTCTCTCACAGTCACATGTCTTGCCTCATGCAGCTCACATTCCTTTACACCCACTATGTGTGCCACTGCTTACAGCAAGGCCAGTCTCTTCACTCTCTCCATCCCCCTTTCCCCTCATGACCTAGGACTCCTGTATCACCTGTTTGCTCTTTGTTTCTGCAGTTTAAATCCTCATTGTGGGCCACAAACTTCAGGCCACGTGTCATACTGGCACTAGCAGGTATGCCCAGTTCATAGTATGTTGAGGCAAGAGACTGATGTTATCCACAGCCAAACTAGATCTGCTACAGAAGATAGTTACAAGGTTAAAGGCCCTGGTGTGCATTATGTTGAACTCAGACCCCCATTTCCTGTCCGTTTTAAATCAGTGCAACTCTAATTCCAACTATCCATTTGCACCGATGTGTATTTCTGCATCTTTAACTCCTTTGTTATCCTTCTCCAATCCAGCTTCAGCCGTAGCAACCTTGTCCAGAAGATAATATAATGTAATTCTCAGTCCTCAAAACCTTGCCTTATTTCTGTAACCATTCATTTTGCCAGCATAGCTCTGCTGGTTCTGTCTTTGCACAATCATCTTCAGTGTGTTGACCACACTTAGTAACCTCGAGGAGTCTTTTTCCTCTTTTCACTTCTCAGTGAAGCAAATTCGTTTGCCACAATGACATATGCAAATGACAAAAAGACATTACCTCTCACTAAGGAAGGGCAGCAATGTTTGTAGCTCTATATAAGGTGCCTTTTAATGCTGTCAGGTGGAGACAGCCTTCAGTGAGCATTTTATCTATTTTACCTGCATATCCCTCTACCTTGGAGCTCACTGGTTCTTGCTTTAGCAAGAACCACAGCAGTTAACAGAATAATTGAAAGGATCTGTAAAGCCTTCTCAAGGATGAGTGTCTGGTGTGTAACTCTAGCACAAGCAACTGCCTGTAAGGGAACCATTCTCTGAAAGAACAGTCACTGTATAAGAGTCCTACTCATTCATTTTACTCAGAAAATCAATTCTGCTTCAATTTTTTTTCCTGTGTC
The DNA here is from genome assembly GCA_013399895.1 of Serilophus lunatus. Taxonomy (NCBI): domain Eukaryota; kingdom Metazoa; phylum Chordata; class Aves; order Passeriformes; family Eurylaimidae; genus Serilophus; species Serilophus lunatus. The sequence continues at coordinate 671,326 of VXBA01000138.1, forward strand.
ATTGTATCCACCTACACAGTAAAAGAAATTACGTTACAAAATCAAAATTTATAGGAATTAGACTGAAGCAGGCACATCAATTTAGATAAGTGTATGTAAATCACTTTGGTCAAGTCGTTTAAAAAATACATACTCTAGGTTCTTATTTTATACTTAATTCTGTACAATATGATGGATTGCATTACCAAGCAAAGGCAACACCACATTTAAAATACATAAGGGGTTATTCTTAAAAAAACACAGAGTATTTCTGAAATACCATGGTTTTCTTGTACATTTATATAGCAGGAAAGAAGTTTGTCAATTTTTGGCAAATGTTCATTATCTAAAAGCAGCATCCCGGGACCAGAAATAAGCATCCAAAAATAACATCCTTGAAGCTGAGCCAAGATGACTCTTTCGAAAAGCATGTAAAAAATATACCAACATAAGTTCTTATTTATTTTGATTCTTCTCCTCTAAACATGAAACTAGGTGGAAATATATTCCATTATTCCACTTCATTGTTCAGAGCAGAGTTATACAGTAGTTGACAAGAAAATGCATGCTGTTGAGCTAGCACTTCTTACTTGACAGTCTCACAGCTGGCAGCTGAGCTGGACTTTTCTTGCCCAAAATAGAAGGTAACATCTCAGTTTTTATCCAATTCCACTGTGTTTTAAGTATGACAGGGCTAAAACCTTAGTAATATAACATAGACCACAGGAATGGATTATTCGTAATAGCTGTTATGTTTTCTTTATTCTCCAAGAGTATTGTAGAGACATAAAAGATATGTTTGTTATAACAAAACCTCTAAAGCCTAGATAAAATGTCTAGATAAAATTCCTCAACAAAATGTAATGTATGAAGTATACACTGTAAGATTTGAAAAAATACCAAAATAGTAATATCTACCTGAAGCTGGAAAACTGTTAGAAATGCAAGAAACACAGGAGCTTCAAGAGCCATTTAAACTGCAGAGAGAAAGAACTTAAGTTTGCTAAGATGATTACATGATTACCTTTGACATAGAAGGTGAATATCACTTTTACTATCTAACATTTTTTAAAGTCTACCAAAAATCCTAAAAATGTAGCGAAGACCTTCCTTTTGATTTCTTGAATCATATTCAGTGTAATAATAATCTGTGCCTCAACTTTTCATTAATTCTTTGTGATTTAGTTTTATCCTAAATGACAGAAGAACACAGACTAAAGTCAACAAGGTCACAGGCTTACTTCCAGTTTAGGGAAAAGTGCTATGAAATTAAACTAAATTAGCTCAAAAAATTACTCCAAAAAATTATTCTTTTTCTCTCTCTCTTCTTTATATGTGCAAATAAACCATGATTACAGCCCATAGAAACAAGAATAAAAAACATTAATATTTCTTATTTTCAGTGGTGTTCATGCAGCAGCTCTCAAGCTGAAATTCATACCACTTCTATTTAGGTATTTTATTCAGGGATTCAGAAGTTAATTTTATGACATACCAAAATACTGGTCAAAGAAATTCTGAAATGTGAAATTCGGATGTTAGGATACTAACTAGTTACACTAATGATCTATGTCATGAGATTATTAGAAGTACTTCTATGAAAGTATTTGCTGCCATTTTCTGACTGTGTTTCAGATATACTGTGTGTGTACACAGCGCTTGCAATGCTCTCAGGAGTCTCAGAATTCTACCAAAATTTCTACATTCTAAAACTGTTACTGTTCCTTTTAGCACCTGGCAAAATTTACGAATATAATTTCAGACATAAGTTTTCACTACAGGATCCAAAGTATAACTTCAGTCTAACTAAGAGAAGGCCCTTTGCTTTTCCCATGAAAAGAGACAATAATGGGAACTCGAATGGCTAAGGAAGTATCCATGCATGAAACAAGTTTCAATATTTCTACTAATGCAAGTGACTGAACATCTTAATGAGGAGCTGAAATTCACCAGATGATTGTAATTCATATGACTTAAGCATTGCATTCTTCTGACTACTGCTGTGTGAATACTGGTTGAACTCATATGACATTTGAGAAATCTGAACATACAGAACAGTTCTTGATAACATGGCACTGCAATCTAACTGTTTAACTGATTTTCTTCCTTTTTCTCTCAAATTAGAGAAGGCTATAGGCTGTTTTAAATGTGTGTATATATAGTTTAAATCTAGGCTTATGTTGTTTCATTTTGGAAAACCTACTCATGCTCAATCCATGTGGAGCTTTAGGGTTAATAGAGTTGCATCAACAGCATTACAATAGTGATGATGTAGCCGATAACACCATATGGTTCCCTTAGGTGGCCTTAGCACAGTGACCTTTTTTGCTGTATGTTATCTAGAGCTAAGAGACTGTTTGCTGAAGCTAAGTTGGACTCTTCATCCAGTGGAATAGCTTGGCAGCAGGTGGATGGGCCAGCAGCCACTTCCAAGCAGCATGATTAAGATTTCCTGGCAACATAAGCAAAAACTGGCAAAAGATACAAAAGGGGCACATGCCAGGACTGGGTGATAAAGTTCACTGCTATGGCAACAGGCCAAATGTAAATTACAATTCTTGCAAAAAAATGTTCAATGTCTATGTTCCAAGTAAAAAAATTACCATTTTCATTCTTTGTAACCTGTTTTCTAGAAAAATGCCATGGGTTTACCGTTATATTACTATGACAACTTTCTTCCTTGTTCCTTTTAATTTTTTTTTAAATGAGTTGCTAATATTCTCAGAAAGCATTAAAAGCACAGGATGGCACACTCTTACACATAGCCATTGTGATCAGTTCTTTTTGGTGCTGAAATGCTTCTAACACAGGATGATTGCTTCACAGTTGTAGAAACAGGAGTTGTTCCCTAAAATTACAGAAATTGTCCGATTTGGTTGCCCAGTCCAGCAAAATCTATTTGAATCTTTTACCAATAATATTGTTTATATCTGGGCTCCTACTTGGCCTTCAGACTTCATGGTGTTCCTCCAAGAGCAACAAATGACAAAAAAGAAATCTAGAAATACTGGATACGAGTAGACAAGGTGTTTAAACACACATTGCTCTCTGGAATGAAACCAGCATGTCTAGTCTGAAAAATCATTTTTTATGACAGAAGAATCTCAAAACTTCTGCTAATTTGAATTATTTGATCAAAAAACATTTTCTAATTTTGCATCTTGTTTCCAAAGGAAGGCACTGAACCATGGAGGACATGATGCCAGAGTAGGTCCAAGAACAAAAATAAAAACATATACATGAATTTGACTTTTTTTGTATGGGGTTGACAAACTCCCCCAAAATCTTGCTATACTGGCATGTGCTTCCATATCTTAATGTTAAATTTGAAAACAATTATATAGAAACACAAATGAGAGGAAATTTTTCATTTTAAAATCTTATCTATAATAAACACTTGTGGCTCTACTTTATGCATCTCAGGCTGGACATAATATGTAGTGTTAGACTGAGGGATTTTATTTAGTCTTTCAAGTACCACTCTTCTCCCTTTCAGCAGCAGTAGGTCATAGAGGATGTTTGAGGACATCACTTAAGGTTTAACTCCACATTTGCCATGTCTATTCCAAAAGTCCCTCAAATTAGAAATTCTGTCAAATTGGGGTGGGAGTGGTGTGTATTTGTGTTCCTTAGTTGTGAGAAGACAGTGCCAATGCATTCAAGTTCTCCTTTTTAGGGGCTGACAAATAGCAAGGGAAGGGACATGGAAGAAATTCTGATCTTTTTAAGGGACAATTCTTATTCACTACAAACAAAATATTTTGAATGTATTATTCAGTCAGTGCTTTTACCTGAGAGCTTACTCTCTTCAAAGCATTTTTTTAAAGTTAATGATTTCTGAGAACGATGGATATTATTTAAAACCTTTAACATTATTTTCAGAAAGACACGAAATTTACTGCATTTCTGAAACTGATTAATATTATTGAAGCAGAATATGGCTCTCAGTGGCTAAACTGTGAGGAAGAAATAATACGAATTAGCAGTGCTTTTAGGACAGGTGGAAATATTTTACTCTCCAGTTTATTGTGACAGATACATTTGTAAACTATGCATCTTTCTTACTGAATTGCATCATGTAAGAATACCCAAGACCTTCTACAGGTATTGAATCAAGTCCTTAGTAGCTACTTAAACTCTTTTTTAATGTCTCATCCTAGACTACAACTCCTATTAATGCTGCAATATCACTCTTCTGTGATTCACTGCAGTCAGCATCTTTCAGACCTTTCAAATAGCTAAACAATTTCATAACTGATCTTGACTAAAATAGCTTGTCTGTGACAATATATAAATTGCCACCTACACAACAGTGCCTAGCTAAACTACAAGGAATCCTGACAGCCCTAATTACGTTTAATGTGTTTATGCAAATGGGAGTAAGCTGGATGAAGCATGATCCAGAGGAGAGGGTCACCATCAAGAACAAGACTTTTACAGATAATATCTGTGTGTGATTCTCCAGATCTGCCTTTCAGGTTAAAGACAACTGCAGTCAGAAGATAAATGGAGTCTTCTCTGACATTTGAAAAAAAAAAGCACTTTTGGTACAGTTTTCAAAAAATACTGGGGAGTTAAATGAAGGATACATTCCTCCCTCCAGAGTACAGAGCAAATGAAGAACTGTGACTAGATTACAGTTCATTCTCTGGCCTGTTGTTCTGTGAGTACAGAAATGAGCAGACCAGACTGTAGAATTAGAGTCTAGACCTAAAAGAAAGAAGGGAACTTGGAATGCTTACATATGAAAAATTCAGCTATCACTAAAGCACTAGTGACTAGATCTTCACAGCACTAGAAACTGCACAGAAAGGCATCTGGCACATCATCTGAAAATCAACTGAGCTCTCTATCCACCATGCTTACCTTCTGTTTACCTGGGAATAGAAACTACAGCTTGTTCTCTTAATTGAGAACAGGTTTTTTTGGTAAGGAACGTCATAAATCATTGTTTTCTCAGTAGATGACATCAGAGAGTCATGAAAGCTCAGATATTAATAAAGCGTTTTCATCAGAAATCTTTGTCTATAGCTTGCCCAATAAAGCTCTAAAAAGGTTACTACACAAAACATGTCAGTGTGCAGCGCTGAACTTCCTGTTTTTCATTGACTACTACAATGTAATTCAGCCATCTCTACTCAAACTGAGCAGTAAGTATCTCATTATCCCCAAGCATGTTGGCTTCCTGCAGTCCTCTGCAATGTAACAGTGAGAGTATCTGGTATTGTCTTCACCAGAAAGACAGTATTCCACCTGATTCCAGCTGATATGCACTTACTGCTCTCTAGGGCATATCAAGGTAAGCATAGAAAAAAGAAGCACTGAAAGCATTCCTCTAGCCAGTAAGTTACCAGCATTTCAAACACCATCAATACACAGAGAATGTGTGCTAAGCATGGGCTTTTGCTTAATACACAGGAATTGGTGACCTTCAGCCTCCATTCTACAACAGCACAATAGTGTGGCACACAGAGCATTGGAAGGTTTTCAAGTTTCTCTTATGGTACAGATACCCTCAGGATTCACTCTTCCCAAAAACTTTGTGTGCCTTTGCTGTCTGCCAGAACTCTATCCCCATCCCAACAGCAATCTTCGCACTCTTCCTTCAAGAGAGTTCAGCACAATCTTCATGGATGCTATTTAATAGCCCTAGACTCTTCTCACATGCTGTGCGGCCTCTTACCTTAATATGTTAATTTAAAGGAATTGTAACTTTTCTAAGAAACTTCAGCCAAGGAATGTGACCCTCAGCACACCCGGGTTTGGTGGTGTCAGTGGCACCCTAAAGAATGCAGTGGAGATTCACAAACTAAGTAAAACTTACTTTGGTTCAGCTCCAGACTGGACAGTTGTGCTGCTTACTATTTTAATCTCCCTAAATTACAGCTCAGAGTAAGTGGCAGTGGGAGGGACTGCTGAATACATTGTGTTCTTCTATCTGGAATTTTGGGTAGCAGAAATGAACACAATTACCACAGAGATTCTTAGGGAATAAAAATAAAAGCAGGAGTGTGACCAACTACTGCACACAAGCATAATCTTTGGATCTCCCTTCTCTCAAACTCATTTCTGGAATTTAAGTAAATTAATAGGATTTGCTCTTCAGATTTGTTTGGTATTTTCCCTATGATTTAGTACCCTTTTCTATCCTTCCAGTCTGGGTTATGAAGAGTATGTATATCCATAAAAAAATCTTCACCTTTACAAAACATTAAGTTCTAGTTAATTAATTCCACTGAGAATACCTGCATGGCCTTATGATGTATGAAATGTTGTTCCCCTGAATAGTCATAGAACAATTCCACAATTTTGCTTTTAGCCCATGAACTTGAAAACTGATCCACTTGAAAAATAATCCTTTTTTTTTTTTTTCGGTAAAGGATCCTACTTTTTAGCTGGATAAGCTCCCTGATCTTGTTCACTCCGCAACTAGATGACCAGCTGCACCAGGACAATGCTGGGGACTACAGGAGGTCAGGAGTGGGTGCCAGCAGGATAGGAAAGATTTCTGCTTAGAGTTGCTTGGGCAACACTGAAGCCAAATGTCTAGTTAGGAACCCTAACCAGAGAGTCTTTTTTTTTTTCCTTTGTAAGTTTTTATCTTCAAATTTTTTTAAAAAAAAACCAACTAAATCTGGCCTTCCATTGTCCAATAGGCTCTATTAGAATTTTAGAGATCCTTTTCTCCACTCTAATTTGAAACCTAATTTATCATTCCAGCTCATAAAATATTGTAATTAATTTTTCTGGCTAGTGCTAATAATGTTTACATTGGAAAGGCCTAAGCAAATATCTACGAAAATACAATTGTTTTCCACGCCATCAGCAACCTTTTTTATCCTGATAAAATAAAATTGGAGCTTTTTGGGTTCTTGCTCAAATGAAAGCTTTCATTTCTCTCCAACCCTCCATATAACCACAGAAAAAGTACCAAAATTAGAGAGAGAAGGCTTAATTTGGAATATTCCAATCCCTAATCTAAAGCTTTCTTATTATTACTTCTGTCTTTAACAAACCTATTTAGCCTACAAGAGAAATCCCTTTAATAATGGAATTCTAGTGTTGCGTTTTTGAGAGATCTCTTTGCTTTTTTTCCTCTTGATCCCCCAGCACCACTCACTTCTTTTTCCTTCACACCCAAGCACCCACTTAGTTAATTGTGTGTGACCACTAAACACAGAAACATGAAGGCTTGAGCGTCTCTAACCAGACATGTGCACAGAAACGAAACCTCTATCCTTCAAGGACAGGGTAATTTCTGTCAGGCATTTTAAAGCCAAGGCAGGTCATTGAAGTTATTATTAGCACTAATTAGCATTCCCACAAGCTGTTGAATTCTTTACCTGCAGCCAAAGGGCACCAATATGGCACGGAATTTGCTAACGTCATTAAAAGAACCACAGAACTGGCTCCTCGTTAAAAACAGGGTCTCATGTATTGTCTCATGTGAACAGGCTTTTGGTAAAATTATGTCTGATCCAAATACCAAATGATCTACAGAAGGAGAAGCATGATGAAACTGTTCCAAAACAGTGGAATTCTACAAATGTCTAAACAGACTCTTAGTGAGAAAATGAAAATATCTGGCCTTACTTATTACAATAGTGCTATAATTTAAGCTTTATAGCAGGTTACAGACAATTTATAACCCATCTCAGCTACACTGCTGTTCTTTTAAGTTAATCTTTTTGTAGGAATTTGAATACAGGACCGTACGAATACTGATTTTTTTTCCCCTGTGAGCAGTCTGCCCTTGCGAATTTGAGACATCTGAACTGAATCACTGAGCTCTACTGATCCTAGCTGCAACAGTGACTAAGTGCTGATGGAAGCCCAGTGGGCCATCGCTTTTGTATGTTAGGCACATTTCTAACAAAGTGCCATAACAGGGAAGCCTGGCAATAGCTCTCATTAGTAAAAAGCACTGCTACAGAGCAGTAGAAGGATTTATTTGAAAGAGGGAAGAAAGAAATTTGTTAAAATCTGCTACTTCATGTCTACAAGAAAATTCGCAGTATGTTCTGTAGTCTAGAGATAAATTTTCTACAAAAAGTAAGCAAAATTGTAATAGGAGTCAAAAAATAACATATTAACAAAAATAAAACTAGCAAATATTATTGTAGAACCTACTATGTAGAAACCTGACACCTCCAAAGGTTTCACATCCAAAGACAAATCACTGTCTTCTATGGCAAGAATTTGGAAACAATGGGAAGTCTTAGAAGATAACAGGAAAAACACATTTCCAACTGCCATTCCTTGCAAAAGTAAAAAGCAGAGATTGAGAAATACAGAATAAACACTGCTTCAAAAAATTCAAGGCTCAGTTCAGTGCAGCTTGACAAGAGGCAGATCTTCATTAGCTGGATGTGCAACCCATCAGCTGAAAGCTGGTCATCCAAACGTCATCCAAAGTGGGGGCTGCCTGTGCCACTCTGAGCTCTGTTCAAGTTTATGTCTGTCACAGAGGCTGCAACTTCACCAAAAGCTCAATATTTTAAAGAACAACTCCACAACTCTGAAGCCTCACTAATATTAGTCATCACAATTTTAGCATGACCAGTATTATTATCAATTATTATCCCTGTTTAAAAATAAGACACCCAAACCCCCTGAGTTTCTAGGTACTATGAGAGAGTATTCAGTGCCAGGACTGGAATCTTTATTTTTTAGCCTTCTAGTCCCATTCTTGAAGCATTTTCTTTGTCACACCACAGACAGCGATGCATTTCCTCTAAAATTAATATACAAATAGCACCAAAATTCTGGCCTTCACTCTCTCAGTGATAGTGCCATTATAAAGATGAAGGTCACTGTTTTTTATTTGTGTTATCCATGTTTTGAAAGGGAATCTCCACAAACCAAGATGTGACACTAGCTGTTGATGGGGTCTCTGTGATTTTCTGAAATTTGAAACAATTTGTAGCATTTTCGTTATTTAGACGCTTGATTTCCTGACACCAGGGCACAGCTACAAGGTACATTTCTGGGAATGGAGAAATGACATAATCCATTTCCTATAGCATGATGCCAGCAGCTGAAGGGTGAAATAATTGCTTAGAAGTGCATTGAGTTGCTTCATTCTACTGAACCAATTAGGATAATGGCAATTCTGGAACTAAATCCCTAGACACCTAACCAAAATCAAGCCTTTTAAATACTATAACAGAAAATAATGTCAAATGTATGAGGAACACATTCCCTCATGGAGACAAACCTCTCTACAGAAACAAGTGCTGCTAACTCATAATTAACTCTCAGAAAGGAAAAGCAAAATTTTCTAAAGGTAATGATTCTGACACAATTGGCCCATTGACAAGTCGTTTATAAGGTTACAAAGTAAAGTAAAGGTTGCCAAGCACTGCTAGTATAACAGAGCCCTAGGATGCCTCGGATCTGCGTTCAGAGGTTCCACTTGCCAAATAAACAGGAGCTGGACAGCTTCAAAGGATGAGGATGGTGCATATTTTAGAAGATATTATAGATGGTTTCTAGCTTGTGCTTCAACAAAAAAATTGTGCAAAGCTAGCGAACTGAAAACAAAACCTCTTTTTGTTATCATGGTGCGAGGGATCATGATTCTGGTAGAAGGCATGTGTACCATCCTGCCCACTGAATAGCTTTAAAATGAAACAAACCAAATGTTAAATGCATATCTATAAGCAAACAAAACTCAGCTGAGTTGAGTCTGAGCATTGATAAGCGTTTCACTCACAAGTTCACTTAGTTAGGATTATTCACATTATCTCTAAATCACTTTCACTAAATTAAGAGAGCCATGTGTTGCTTTTGTACCTTTGAACTTTTCCCATCCATTTTAGCATGTATCAATTCGAATGTTTAAGGCATCAAATATACATTAGAATGAGAGCTGTTAGTTCAGAGGAGGAGCCTGACCCTATAAGAAACTGCTTTGGCATATTTTAGTGTTCCTTGACATTTCCAGGCATCAAGTACATCTCTTGGTGAACTCGGATGGTCAGCATAGTAAAGGCAACAGGAAAAAACAGGAGATTACTAAATTCATAGAGGACAAACAACTAAAGAATTCCGGACTTTGCTTTTCACACTTGATCTCCAATGTCATACTATCTAACCAGCTTGTTTTCCTTACCACCTATGCAAAATTGAGGAAAATAATGCAGAGGTACCTATGCTTCAAAATCTCTGTCTTTACCAGAACTATTCTGTATCTGAAGAATATAGTCTTCACTGCTCTTAGCAAGGTTTTCTGTTAGAAAAACCACTTTTCCCTTTTCATGAGTGCTGACACATCCCGTAATCCACACTGCATCAGCTACATATGAGCCACCACATAAAGACATTACAATGATGATTATCCATTTATCATGGAACAAGACGGTAAGCAGGATTCTAAAAGGAAAGTGTTGTTCATAATTTCCATTAAACCGCATTGTTCCAATCCTTTACTTTTCAAAATAAAAGTGATGGTTCTCTATGTTCCCTCTCAGTTTACCCATTAGGAGTCACAGAAACATGAAATGCTTGATAAAATATGGCAACCTTTCCTTAACAAAGTATATTTCCATAGTCAGGAGAAAAGTGTTCAAGAGCAGCAGATGAAATGTAACATAAAAGCCTAAATTCCTCACTCTTATGTAACCACTACTGTTTCCTGGACCTGCTCAAGCCCAGTGGTTTTTGTCAGTTTACTCCATTCCATAAAAATCACATTTAATCCAAACTTAGGTGACTTCACCATTTCTATCAAGCTTGTCTCTGGAAAGGAAATAGTCCGCTCAGAGGAAGGAGACAAAAAGAGATTTGTTCAACAGGTTTAAATTTAGGGTTTTTTTAAAAAATATAGGCATTTCCCACAGTCTCCAGTTCTGAGCAGCAAGTCAGAAAACAGAAAGGCAATTCCTGAACATATTGGTACATGAAGATTAAGCTCTTGGAATCAGTCTTGACTTCACAACCAAGTTCTTAAATAATAGAAATAATGCAATTCTCTGAGAAGTTTCTTGTATTATGAAGTAGTCCGATAAAATATTCATGTTCTTAAATAGAACAGCTAATAAAAAATAAGCAAAGCCTGGCTGTCAGTGCTGCCTGAAATATGGCAGCAAAATGTGAATGAAAGCAATAGAAAATGCTGTGCCAGCAGGGGAATTTGAAAGCAATGGAAGAGATTTATATCCTTCTTGGTTTTTACTTTGTTTTATCCTTCACCGGTTCTAAAACTAATTTTTATTAAGTATACCACATGACGCTGAAAATAAGCACCTTAAACATGACAAGCAAGAAAAAGACTCCAACATTCAATTAAAAAAAAAAGACATTTTCTTTTCACTTTGGTTTTAGTTTTAGGTAGACACTCCAATGCAGTACTGTAACTGAAGATAAAGATAGAATAAGGAATTTCATATTTAATCCATAGACTCCCTCAGCTTCCACAAGAGTATGAATTTATATACTAAAAGGATATTTTGAATGAGAAAGACACTAGAAGTGTACTTTATTTAATACATTATTTCTCCTTTAAAAAAGTATTTTTCATGTTCTCTAACTACTATTTCTTCTCCTCTACCAGCTATTCATCTTGTTATAGAGTCTCATAACTACATCATTCGAAAGATTTAGGTTACGTCAACTGTAGGAAGTCCTACCACGCAATATGAGCAGATCTGAGCAGTGAGACATTTCGTGTTAAACACCAAAGCAAACCCACTACAGGCTTGTGGGAGGGGAGTGGTGGGAATCACTCTGGACTGGTTCCAGTCTAGTTCTGGGATAAGTACCCATCAGAAGCTGGAGAGCATTAGGTACACTGCCAGAGCACAGGCCTTGGTGTGGATTACTCTGCAAGGAGTTTGCTTTGTGTGCTCGCAGATCACTCCTGAGTAAAAACCAGAGCATGGAAAAATTGGGAGAGTTGCTTTAGAAGTGCACTCCTGTGGGGGAACCACAAACCCAGCTGATGACCCATCCGCACTGAAGTCTGAATTTTTTCTGGGAGAATATTCTTGACGCTTCTGATTTAAAACAACAACAAAAATAAGGAGATGGGAGAAGCTAAAAGCTGCACATTAATTTCGGGTGAATGAGAGCACTTGATTGCTGCTGACAGACACCTCTGTGCCTGCTTTCTACTATACCTGCTCCCTCATATCATTTCCAGGCTGGAGAATACCTGGTACCATAGAAAAAAAGAGAAAAATGCTTCACAGTGAAGATTTAGGCTCATTTAAAATAACTTTGAAACATGGACATATCCCTAAAAATTCATTACTTATCTATTTTATAATGAGCTTGATACATTCTAAACCTATTTATAAATTCCTTCATCTTATGCACACTGAGTATCTTCCTAACAACATTTTATTTTTAGAAGATTCTTTTGCCTGACAAATTTGCAGACTCTATTCAACTAGTCTCCTGATAAATTCAAATTAAAAACTTGATAATGAAATACAGAGAAGTATTTCATCCTGTCATAATCTTTGGCTGTCTGAAACATCAGAAGCTGTTATAAAGAAACTGATTTGTCTCCATAACAAAAAAAAAAAAATAAATCCTAGAACCTTGTCTGCATTAATTGATCTGTTGTAAGACAGCTTTTAGAGGAAGGCTCAGTCACCTAGGCAAATTCTAGGCATCCTTCATAAGGTCTCGTGTTTAAAGGGATGTTTTTTCTCTCATTTTCGTGATACCAGTGGCTCAGATTCCACTCTTTTTCTTCCTTGGCCAACATGCTGTTTTCTCCTACACTGCAGAGATGATGGGCCTCAGTCACAAATCCTGTCATGCAGGTCATATTGCCTCATCTACTAGTACGTTTTATTTAATTTGTTTTTGAATTTGCAGTTGGATTAAATGACAAACAGAATAAAACAAATAGAGAATCCTCCAAATGAACTCCTTATTTGCTGAGCAACAGTTCTATCATAGATCCCATAAGTCACTTGAAGCTTGTCTGTGTTTCCAGACTTCATAGTTCTTTCTGCACAAGATACTCTGCCTTCCTTTCCAGTAAATACAGTCTGCACAGTCCTTCTGAAAGTTTACTTTGTATTCAAGTTGGCAAAGAGGTCAGCTATTGTATCCTCTCTGAATACTGCTTTTATATGACAGGTCTGTGAGTCAGCAACATCTTCCTTAAATACCCACTTTTAGTATCACATGCACAGCCATTGCAGCTTCTTGTTCAAACGAATGATGTTCAGTGAACATGCTCCAGGCACGTCTAGTCCCAAATTAATACAGCACCAACAGGATTTAAACTCATAAAGTTCTTTTGCATATCTCAAAATTTCACTGCCTTAATTTATGCCCCCAGACAGAGTTATCTCTTCAAGCTGCACGGAGCAAAGCACAACAGTAGTTAAGTCACAAGCCTCGTAGGCGTGGGAAGAAAGGAGGCAGCCCAGGACTGCTGCTGTAATGGAATACTATGTTTCCACACCTACACTATGTGTATTGTATATGCAACTGTGCCGGATTGTCCAGGCATGTCCTCTGCATGCTGGCCAAACTCTCTGTTCGCTGACACATTCACATCCTGCACAGCCAAGGACAAGACTAAGAAAGCTGACTCAGCTGGAATTTGTTGCCTGGGAGGTTTAGGGTGCTTCAGTGCCAGCGAGCAGCTCTAGCGCAGGCTGAATGCTCGTATAAGTGCTTTATATGTTTTACTGCCCAGTATGTTCAACAGAACGTCTCTGAAGGAAAAAAGGAATTAGTAGAAGCTCTCTTGGGCTATGGCTGCTACTGTCCCACACCAAGACCTGGACAATCTCTACCCTCTGGCATGATTTTGTACTGCAGACACGCTATGGAAGGTGGTTCATGTTGAAAGGAATATATGATCTAAACAGAACTATTGCAAGATTATGACTCAGGCAGTTTTAAAGTTTTATTAATAACCTATTGGAGAAAAAGAATGGGAAACCTATGAAGATTTTTTCATCGTTTTCCTCATTTTACTTCCATTCCAAACCCAACACAGACTGGCCTGGGGACTCTTCTTCAGTACAGTAGATAATAATATCCCTTTAAAGATTATGAACCAACTATGGACTATAATGTTTCCACCTGGATTTCAGGATAGCAGAAATAAAAATGGGTTGTCAGACCTCGTGTGAGGACTTCTAACCTCATAAAAGATTCAGTTCTTTCAACTCTGTGTCAGGGACAATAAAGACAAGTGAATGTGAGCTAGAATTTCACTTTCTAATGGCGTGTTTATAGTCTTTCTAGTCTCTACTTGTCTAATAAGAAGGAATATTTTTATTTTATCTAGAATTGGAGGAAAATACTAAAATTTTATTTTTTTCTCTCCTCCACATATATTTCAGGCATATATTTCATAAAAATAACATTTCATTATCTGAATTTGACAGTAAAGGCTGGGCTCAGAGAACTCTATTAGGGACATAGGAATTATTCTGCATACATGAATGAAACATTTCAGTTCCACCACAGACCGTCCTGTAGATCACAGAATACAATCTAACAGAAAAAAATGCAACTAAAATTAAATAAGAAGGTTAAGAATTTTTGACAAATTTATTGTGATTTCATTTTCACTCAATTCCAGTTGGAACTGCAAACATACTGAAGCACTGCAAGAAATGCCGCCCTGCCCTTTTGATCTTTCTTGTGATTTCTGGGATGCTTCCAGTGTGTTCTGAAGTTCATAGTCTGATATGCAAGGAAATACACACAAAACCATGTTGATATGAAAATTTCAGGTCAGTTAAATGTGGCAAACTGGGACAAGTCAGCTGGCAAGGGTAGGTAAGCATCTCCCAGAACAGTTTTATAAAATAAACCATTTTGACAGAGGTTGTATAAACAATTGCAAACCTCTCATGTCAACCAATTATTCTACTTGTCCTGAAAAGGTCTGTGCAGCTATGGTGGCAGCTACAAAATGTATGTGGAGCAGAGCCTGTCCACATAAATAAGCTTATGCCTGTGTACGAGTAAGAGCATTATTGGTTGTATTATTGGTTAATAAAAATCAAAATAATCCCTACTTCCATTTCGAAAAAGCCCTTGTCCAGGATTAAGTAAATTGCAAAGCTTCTAATAAAAGAAGCAATAAAGCTGAAAGACCAAGAAAGAATTATGCTTAGGACAAAATGAACATTTATTTTAAGGAATAATTCTCCTTATATTTCAACAAACATACCCAAAAGTTGGCTACAACAGAAAGCACTACCTCAGGTCTGCATGGCTCCACAGAAACTAGAATAGAATTCAGAATACTTTGAATATGCACACTATAATTACATAGCAGCATAATTACAGCTAATTACGTTAAAGGTTAGGAAAGAAACTATACAAAATAAAGGAAACACTTCTTTCAGTTAATGGAAGGTTTGGCTAATACATTTGTCAGGTCCAGGTAGAAGAAAATGTATTTCTCATTTAAAAAATAACTAGCCCTTTATGTGAATCTATAGCAGAAAATTATGGGAGTTATTAAACTCACTGTAGAGGAGTAATAGATGGTTCTAATTCAAAATGAACTGAGTAGAGTGTGACTTTTGCTGCTTGCAACGGCAGTAGTTAAGTCTAGGCAGTCTCCCATAAATCTGAACAAAATCTATGATGCTGCTGCAAAACAAAATGAAAAAGAAAGGCGACAAATAGCTTCACTTTCATTTCTAACAACTGACTCAACCCCCATGGAAAACGTGTGACATATCTCCAGCTGAAAGCTACAGGGGCCTGCAAAGCAATAATATACACCAGCACTCAACACAGTTGCATATGGACTATTATCAGACATACACTTTTCAAAAAAGAACATCACAAAAACAAACAAAAAACCCACCCTGACAAGCAGCCAAGCCTGAAATGTCAATTTAATCATTAAATGCAGTCACAACATGTGCCATCAGCAGTATTAGACAGGGTACAAAAAATGGATCAATAGAAAATGCCTGTAAAGTGCAGAACAGAGGTAGTTACCCATTGCTGTCAATGACAGCAGCCAATGTGTTCCCCTCAATCAATTTGATTATAAATTCTTGTGTTGTCTGTGTTGTCCAAATTGCACGAGGAACACTCAAAATAGGCAGGACAGTGATAGCACTGAACTAAAATTGGGGTGTGGGGGGGAAGTGAATGTTTTTGGGTTTTTTCTTTTAAGTTCTCTTTGACCTTATTTTTCTCAATTTGCTCAGTATAAGTTGGGGATGAGTTTTTGAATATAATTAAATTAAAATAAACCATCTTCTGCCACTTTCCACTGTCTTGTCACACTCTTACTGCTTGATGGCAATTATTTATTTTCATTCATTCTTAAGGTTAAGTAATTTAAATTACTAATACTTAATAGAATAAATAATAAAAGAAATAACTAATTTAGTACCTCCCTAACATTTTCGCAGAAATACAGTAGCATTTTCATTGACAGAAAAATAAACATAATTTCTCAATTCCAATTGAGAAATACTTACATAATATTCCTAGAAAATCAATAATTCTAAAAAGAGAAGAAAATAATGGAACATAGTGTACAATGGCTTCACCTGCTTTATACTTTTTTTTTAAATTTAAATTTCGTAAATATGCCGGGTCAAATCAGGTCACAGCTTTTTGTTAACCTGAACTTCCCGCTGAGAAGTAACAGCTCTCAATACCAAATGTCATCAGCAACAGTGAGAGTTATTATCTAGATGATTGTATGTCTCTACTTTTACTTTGTTTTCCTTTCGTACTTTTTCTATCAAAATCAATATGTTCATGAGGACACACAAAACTCAGCTTCTGCTGTTTGCTGCAGCTGCAGGTACCAGAATATTGTATTACCACAAAGTTGGGTTTGGTTTGGCTTTTTTAATTTCCAAAACAGAGGCAAGTTAGTATTTGGAAATGTCTGCTGTGAACCATGGCCAAACTCACCTGCTCACTTAATACAAAATGACTCACTAACCAAGATTTCCCTCTAATATCCTCTAAATCTCTTGCCAAGTATTTTCAGTCTACTAAGAGCTACATCTGTCATGAATTAGGTTCTAACATATACTCTTTTTTTACTGCTAGAAATAAATTGTTCAAGTGTCTGGTCACACAGTAAAAAATTATTGTTAGCCACCTTCTTTCCCTTTTTTTAAATTATTTTATCAATCTTGAGCAACAATTTTTCTTAAATTAAACTTGTTATGTTAGTTTTTAAAGAAAACAAAACAACACCCACAATTCTCTGTGTTTATTTCTTCTGTAATTAAAGTGTAGAAAGAAATTAGTTATTAGAACTCAGATCTATGATGCCCACTGTAGAGAGGGAAAAAATATCCAGCAGCACAGACAAGGGTCTTATGCGCTGTGCTAGGAAATGTGGACATGCAGACCTTTGCTTTTCTGTCACTACATCATCAGTTCCCACATTGTCTCAGATATCAGTATGAATGCACTTATGTCTTCTCCTCTCCTCCATGTGAAGAGCACTAGAACAGTGAATTGGTACCCCAGAGTGCTCCTGCTCTCATTACTCTCTGTCAGTAAAGGGCACAATGCAGTCACTGCAGATTTCTTTAACTAAAAATTGTGTGTCCAGCTGTCCATGCTGGTTTCATTACATTTATAAGCCGTTGATAAACCCAAGAAAACTGTTGCCCTGTTGGAATAAACTGGGCTTTTCCAATAGAATTTTTTCTGTGTTTTTCAACAAAGACCTCCAAGGAGAACCTGAGAACTGCATGGTGTGGACTGTGGTCTCAATATGTGCCTCCTTATCACAGTGCTGTGGAGTTCACTCATCAGGATTCACTGGTCTACCACTAGCTGTGAGGAAATGTGGGTTTCATTAGTATGCTGGTGATGGTCAGCTTATTTCCCATTTTTGACCAGATCAGAAATGCCATTCTTCAGCCAAGATGCACAAATGACCAAGAGCAAACTTGGCTGAAGCTGACTCTGCAGTGGACAGAGGCACTGCTGGCACCTGGCATTGAAACATTCACATTATTGCAGCCTGAAAAACAGTCCCCACTCTGAGATCACTTCTTTTATCATGCAAAATTATACCGACCAAGTTAGCAGAGATGATGATGAATTTGCTTTGGTTTGGTTTCTCCATGTCAAGACATGTAGAGATTCAGTGAGACTGGAGAGTCCCCAGCTCTAGAACTTGCTCTGGTGGTAGGATGAATGTCCCATGTACAGTAGTACAAATGGCATCTTTTTTGAGAAAACACATGTCACTGTGCTATGTGTGGTTGCTTTGCTATATGACAGGGAAGATTTGGGCATGTGGATTTGCTTAGTCCATATAAAACAGCACAATGCAACAGGAGGCTATATTTCCTAGAGCAAATATTAAACATAATGTGATTTTTTTTTAAATGAGGATCTGATACAAATGTTCACTGGATAGAAACACAACTCTGAAGAGATGGACCAGAGGGAAAAGCAAATTATGCAATGAACTGGAGACAGGAGACATGGAAAACAAAATGTTCTGGTAGTGTATAATACATTGTCACCTCCTGTGACTTAGTCACATAAACTATGATTATTATAACTTTTTACGTAAAAACTTAGCTCTGAGAATTCTAGGCTGAACTCAAATGTAGTGTCAAATAACAAAGTTATTAAATTCACTTACTTGATGTTCCAAGCATGACACACAGAGGCAAATAATTCTGCTTATTTTTTGACTGTTACCAGGCTGGTCACTAGAGAAGAAAAAAATGATGGGTTAGATTTGAAAGAAGACCTTAGGATCATTATAGAGCTTTCTGTAGTTTAATAAAAGAGAACAATTTGATATTATTTCTGGTCACAGAAATGTGATAAATCAATATTAATGCTTGCTAGATGACAATGGAATACATAGGTTCTGTCTATTAATAGCTAATTTCTGCTTATTTATGCTACAGTGAAAGGGTTATAATGTCCACAGTAGAACTACAGCATTACACACTAGCCAATATACCTGACTCCATTTTAAAAGTGTAAGGAATGAAGAAGAGAAATCAGTAAGGTAGATTTCCTGAAGTAAGCAAATCATTGCATGCATATGTCTCAGGCCATGAACAAACACCTTGCTCAGCCAAGGACACTGCCTGTAGCTCTCCTCCCACTTCCATTGTTTCCTGACAGCTACCATTTCTATCCAATCCATGCACTAGATCAGTTCGTGTGAGCATGCCCTAATTTCTTCCAAGTAATATCAACTGGACTAGTTTAAACAGTTAAAATAGGTGATGTGAGGTAAACTTCCTGATTTCCCTTGCAGCAAAGAGGCAATGGTCCAACCTTGGAACATTGGCAACAGAACAGTAAAGGTGGTATTTCTGGCAGGTGGGAGGTGACAAAAAGCTGGAGGTGGTAACCTCTTTGCTGGTACAGATGGATGCAGACAAGGATGCCAGTCCACTGCTGTAATACACACTGAATACATTGTGAAGCACATTCAGGTTCTTCTATACAAAGGAATCTCTGCATCCAAATAGTTTTGTTTCTATTGTTATAAAAGTTTAAAAAAAAAAGTTTTTAAACTGCAAAGTGAATTAATATACTGTGAAAAGAAAGAAGCTTTCTGGAAGAACCTTTTACTACTGTTTACAAGATTTCCTCCCATTTTGTGTCTTTAATTTTTTGCATTTGAATAGCAGTTCTACTTTCTTTGCCCTATAAAATATGACAGATTCTAGATAAAACATGCCAACCAAAGTCAGAAGTATGAGTTATAGTGTTATATGCACCACCTATGCACAATATGGCAAAGCAGCTTTAGACAAGCTTGAAGAGTTAAGAGAACAATGCAGAAAGGTATCTCCATATTTACATTCTCAGAATTCTGTTTCTCCAGTTGCTGCTGTCTCCTCACATTCTCAGAGAACCACAGATATAAGATTTTTACGTGCAGTGGCACCCAAGTTTTGCTGTATGCCATGGGGTATCCCTGCCCAGGGTGTTACAGGAGCCCACAATTCAGCCTTTCTGCTGTGTGCCCCTAATGCAGCTACTTGATGTCTTTATGTGTCACTTCTCTACTTTGCACAGAAGGGCTGGGAAAATCTGCCACTCTGACATTGTTCTAGTGCTTTTTGTAGGCTTGCCATATTCAGCAAGAGCAGCTGTTCACCAAGCAGCAGAACTGGCTATCTGGTGGCTCAGATGAGCCACTGCTCTCTCTTCTGGGCTTGTGAATGTGAGATGGTCATTTCTGGATTGATAACACACTGTTCCTTTCCCCCACACTGCATTCATGAGACTTTATGGCTGTGCTGTGTTCTCAAGCATTAAAGAGGAATGTGCTTCCAGCTGTCTTTCAAGAATCCCATTAGGTTTTCCCAGCCAATTCTATGAAGTTTCACAATGCTGCCCAAACACAATTGGTCTGTAACTATTTGGAGAATTTTTAACTTCTGAGGCTACGTATTCTGTGCTAGTCAAATGAACACAGAGATTATAAAATCAGCTTTCCAGGCACTTTCAAAGGTACTTTTTCTTATGCTAATAGAAAAATAAGAAAAGGTTTAAGTGGGCTGTGTTATTTTTCACAGAACAATCTTGAGCAAATTAAAATGGAAATTTTTCTACAATCACTGCTTTTGGGTGACAAACCTTTTGCTTAAGTCTTTAGATGCATTCTGCCTCCATTTGATTTTCACATTTGGAGGCTTTGGAAGAACTTTCCTGATCAGTTCTGTGATGTCTTTTCTTATTTCTTTTGCTGATTTAGCTGATTTCTGTGTGAATTTTTAGCTTGCTACGCCAACAGCAAACTAACCCAGTAGAAAGAAAATTTAATTTTGACATGCTGGTTGAGTGAACTGAATCAAATAAGTGCAAGAATCTTGTCTGAACTGCTCAGGTGTGGGGAATTGAGTCCTCTGAACTCTCTGTTATCACTTCCATGGATGTATAATTCCTAGGACCAGGCCTGGGCTCTTCCTGGGGAGAAGGGATTCCACCCTCACCAATACTGTACACACCTCAGTAAAACATTCAGAAGTCTAATGTCCCTTTGGAGCAAAGTATGAACTAATGTTTCTAGTGCATTGAGCACTACAACAGCAGAGAAAACTCTTGAAAGTCCACAAACTGGTTAACATCCATCAAAAGAACTAAGTATTCCCAGCTCCCACTCATTTCAAAGGGAAATTTGCAGGCTTTTAGTTGCCCTTGCTGTTGTGAGATCAACTCTGAACATCTTGCTTTGCAGCATCTGGCAACTGAATTCTTGACTTTTGTGCTTTCCAGACTGTCAGATTTAATATATTCATTGTTTAATGATCCCATCCTCACCTTGAATTTTATAGAGGATTTTTTTGGTTTAAATTCCAGCAAATACCCCAACTAAAATTCCTACATTTCTACTTCTGGAAGCTGAGGCTTCATTCAGCAAAATGGACACTCCTTTTGGAAAGATTTAATACCTCTAACTTACAAACACCACATGCTTATAGTAAAATTTAATATTGTCCATGGGTTTTGAATTTTTCTCCACTAAATCAGATCATTTTGCTTTGCAAAACAAACTTGTCCTCAGCACACTTTCATGGTGTTGCCCTGTTTGATTCTGTTGAAGAGCTCCTGGTGGTAGAACACAAGGCTGCTTCATTAACCACCCGCCAGCAGCTGTAATAACATATGAAGAATTCCAACAACTCATTCATGGTTTAGTTAGTTTATGATGAATTTCTCATCAACAAGATATCACAAGCAGAGATTAAAGAAACTCCAAAGAATTATTTCTTGTCTCATATTCATATATTTGTGAAGCTGGAAAGAGTCCAAAGAGAATGAGCAAGGACAGCTAATTAAATAAGAAGTTTTGTATTTCCAACATGGAAACTAGTTAAACAACACCATCCCAAATAGGAAAACAATGTAATGGGGTGAAAAAATGTGGTTTTGCTCAAAATACAGTATTTATCACCAAGAACATATTCTCCACAAAATGGGTCTGACTGGGAGATTGAAATTCTCTGTTCACAGACCAAAACCATCACGGCAACATAAGCATCCTTGGGTTGTTCTACCCCTGCAGAACCCTTTGTCTGTCGCTGGCTTTCACTTCTGCTATCAACTCCTGCTTAGTGCAGATTATTAGGAGACGCTTTTTGGATCTGGAATTCCAAATTTCCAAATAATACTTGCAGTTCATATGTCATTTTCCTAGTTGTTCAGTAGTAGGTTTTGGCACATAATTTATGTGTGCCTTCAGGTGTCCTGAAAATCAAATACATAACAATCATACTATAATTCCCTTTGGAACATAGTGATTTTTTTCATCAATTTCTTTTTATTCGAAATATGGAAAACAACCCCAGCTCTACAGTCTGCATCATGTCAGTCTCTAACTGCTAAACAAAAAATATATAAATAACTCAAAGTGAATGCTAAAATTCCCTTCAGTCTGAAGTACTGTTGCCAAAATTCAGACATATAGGGCTGCAGAAGCTGAAATAACAGATCTAACCAGAGAGACTCCAAAAATCTGAATAATCTAGAAAAAAAATTAAAATTCATCCACAAAATTAGTGGTTGACTTATGCCTTGAAGCATTTTGAAGGTTATCCAAACGACTGCAGCTGTTCTCTTAGCGTGTCCTTCATCTGCATTAAGAACCATGCTCTGGGCCTGTAAAAAGTGTTCAGCAATGCATGGATGCACAGCAAAGATTTAGAAATTGGATACTTTATGTATATAGTCTCTGAATATTAAACACTTGAACCTTCTAAGACAAATGCCCAAAGTAATATTCCTTCATATTTAGTGCTGTAATAATAAGGAGAATGTCATATGATTTATCAAGTACATATAAGCATTGTAGTATTTAAAATAGTATTTAACAAATATGAGTATATTTTTTAGAAATATATACATGTTTCTGTGCATGTATGCAATTTACACAACACTAGGTATAATAATTACATAAATTACATAGTTATAATGGGCAATTACAAACCAAATTACTCTCTAACATATCATTACACTATTACATAGTACTATTTTACTGCCCTTTAATACATATTTACTGTTATTGGTTCCAAATTTTTGGTCTTGGAACATCTTAAAAACCTGCAACTTTTTAAGTTAACAGGAAACAAAACAAGTATTTCTTTCTCTCCCCATCCCAAATTTGGAATTTCACACACAAGCCTCAAATCCTGGCAGAGGCCTCACTGTCAGTGCAGTAACAGGTTAAAATTGCAGCACTGTGTGCCCTTGCAGTGTTGCCAAGAGGAAGCTTTATTTCACTTGAAATTGAGATTTAAGGCTTTGAGTGAGACACAAATCACCTGCCCAGCCATCTAACTCACTGGACCTTAGCATCATGATATTTAAAACATAATTTTGATCATTTTATACGTATTTTCTTTAGGATTGCAATCACAGTGTGCAAAGGTGCCTGGCCCTACTGTAAAAGGGATTAAACTCCTAATAAAAGTTTTCTACGCTGTTAATATTTCTAATAAAAATTTGCATTTACTATTCATATTGTATGAACAAAATAACATCTCTGTAATAAATTTCTCAGGACTCCTGGAAAAGTCTGCAGGGCTCAGCAAAATCTTTGCCAATTTTGACAATGGCCCACCCCAAACCTGCAGTATCAGATCTTTGTAGGACACCATTGCATTGCTCTTTTTGGTAAAAAGAGAGAGTTGTATTACAGTACTAGACAAATGTACTTGAGAAATATTTTGTGAACTATGTCTCAAGTGATAGCAATTGGTATAACCTGGATTCATTTCATCTACATAGGGAAAACCGTAACAGACATTAATTAGTGCTAATAGCATTAATTTTAAAACTGGTTCTATATGCAGAATCTACATTAAAACATGTCCACAGTAAATTTTCCTTCCTCTTAAAGAGTCTAATTTTAAAACAAATTCACTCAATGTTTAAGTCTATTTTCTAGATATAATTGCATAGAAATAACTTTTGTAAACAGTGTGCACTGCATAGGTTTTCAGAAGAAACACCTACAGGCATCTACTGTAAAAGAGAAGTTGTAGAAATTCAGGATACACGTAAAATGATCAGTCCTTTAATACCATATCAGTGAAACCATCACTCTTGCTTAAATGAAAACACCTACTGATTGTCAAAGCACAAAGTTCTTATGCGCAGCAAAAACAGGATTTCCCCTCAGCTATTTTGGCTCAGCTAAGGCTTTCAGATAAAAACAGTAAAACAAAACAATTCTATTACCTAAAAAAATAATTATAAAAAAATCAAAGGGCACAATGGAAAGAATAACAGGAACATATTGGAGAGGCAAGAGAAAAGGAAACAAGAAGAAAGGGAGAAGAGGGTGATAAAGCAAAATACAGCTCCCAAAAACATGTCCTTTAAAATTCTCCCAATATTTTCCCTAAAACATGGCCTCCTTGGAGGCACAAAAGTTTTAAGGGATCAGATGCCAAGTCGCTGCTCAGACTGAGACCTCTGGATGCTTAGTCCTGCTGCCTGAACTGAACAAAGATCACTTTGGTAGACTGAGATTTAATTATACTCAAGGTAGGCAGATTCCTCCATGTAACAAGAGGCTGCCTGGTGCTGGAATGCTGTCTCGTCTCACTGGAATTGTTACCGTAATCCTAAAGCTCAAACTCATTCACATTCCTTTTATTCCCCCACTGCAACACTCAATCATCTTTCATGCTCCATTCACCTCTGCCTTCCGGGGATATATCTATTATCCAGTAGTCTGGTCTGGAGGGCCTCAGTGAGTGAGTTCCGCCCAGCAACACCTTCCTGTGCTAACAGTCTAAAGATTCTGATGTTTCTATGTTCTCATTCTTGTAATTTTTTGCTATTGTTTTTCTAAGTTTCAAACACATGTGCTTGCTGAATATATTTCATTTCTCCTCATACTATGGAATGCTGTGATCCAGAAGCCATGCTGAATTTCTGACATAGCAAGTTGGCACCAGACAAGCCATTTCATTGCAGGATCCCACAGCAAATAAACAAGGCCATAGGAAGAAATAGCATAGCTGGCCTAAAATATGACTCCAAAAATATCTTTTATTTTGCAGGACTGTGTAGTTTTTAATCAAAAAGTTTTGAGAATCAGCATTCTTCCACGAAGATTTCACCTGATATAAAAAGACAAAAGGAACATTTAACAGTTTGGAGGGTGGGTGTTATTTCTTTGCCTTCTGTTCTAACCATCACTCCAATACTTGATTCTATATAAGGGAGATGCAAAAAATAAGTTTTCAAATTTCATATAGTAAAGGATGATTTTACAAGGAAGAGAAATATTAAAAGATTATGGCTTAAGAATCAGAAAAGGTGATTATTTTGAGAATTTTGAAGCAATCTGATGTTCAAAACCAATGATAGAAAAACAAATTTAGAAAAATGAGGACAAATATACAATCTAATGCATATAAGTAATAAATAGATGCATTAGAGGAAAGCAAAAGGATAACCTCCTATTTTCTTCCTAAAGAACACATTACACTGATTTTATTTCTCTATTTTATTGCTCCTACAAGTAAACGGACAATTCAGTTCAAATAATCTAATTTTGGTCCATACAGAATTATTATTTTTATTATTTGAAAGACCTCTTTTTACAGAAAAAAATATTTCCATATATTTATTAGCTTTTTCATTATTCTTCATATGCTCCTTTCATCTTAGTTTGAAGCTTGCATTATTAGAAGCAGGATGGGCATTGCCTAAAGAAATAGACACTAATAATGTGAACAATAGTGAAATACTAATAAGGAGAAATAGATGAACTCTTATTTTGCCCCTTCCACTGTGCATTGCATTCAGATGGCTACTAGACCTACTACAGGTATGTAGGTGTGTCTACTTATTTATTCCTTTTTAAATACCAACTTAAATAGTTTCATTCTGTTCAACTGGGAATCTCTCTTCATTTTACTTTTCAGTAGAAAACCATGATTATTTCAGGTCAAATCTAAAAATGTTTTGGTTTCCCTGCCAAAATTAATCCCAAAGCATTTTGCAAGAAAATTTATGGTCACAGTGAAGTGGTATTTACAAACCCAACCCTCAGTTTGTTTTACTACACCTCACAGAAATGCTATTAGCATAAAGAAAGAAAAGGTAACCGGCTGAATCTCCTCTGGGTTGTTAAGAATTCACAAGAACATTTCTTTCTCATGATTACTGTGCTGCTCTGCAATTACCATGAAAAAATTCTTTAGCAGTTTAATTCTGTTATTTTTGTAAACTGACCCATGAGACTTTGCAGTTCCCTTCGGCCATGCCAGTGAGTCACTGGTATGACATTTTCAGCAAGAGTCTGTTGTAAATCCAGAGTGTCCTGATGCTATTCCTTCTCCAAATTATTATGTAGATTAACAGACTGAAGCAGTTCCTTGTTGAATAACACAACATACTCTGTTGGAACTTTCACATTCTGACAGCCGTGAAGAAGTTTCAAGCAGCATTTTTAACCCCCTCTCCCAAATTTGCCAGCAAGCCAAAAGCTCAGCTGTTAAAGCACAGCAGCACTTTCCCAGCCATGGCATAAAGAAAACAGCTGTTTATTAGGCTTGTGTTCTGTAGTGTATACAAACAGTTCAGAGAGTGACAAAGCGCCTTTGCACTGCACAAACACTGAGAGAGCAAAAAGAAAACGAAAACAAGGCATTAAACAAAGAGAGGATGTGTACAATGGAACAGGCACAAGTTACTTTTTTTCTTTTTCTTTTTTGTGCTAAAAACAGAACACAGTGCTTATCTTTGTGAGACACTACTCATCAAAGCCTGAATAAACCGGAGGTTAAGAATATCAGCATCATTAAAGCTTCTTCCAACTTTCAGTTCTTTATCTAGATACATTTTTTCCTGATATTATTTACTTCAGAAACTAAGTCTTCTCCCAGAGAAAAAAAATATCCAACAGAAGTAGACCTTAGGTGGACCCTGTAAGTGAGAAATGATCAGACTTAGTCCTAGTGACCCATCCCAGTTAAAAGTGTCCTGAAAGAAAAATGTGAAACACTGAAGCTAAGAATTTGGTCAACCAAAACTTCAATAACTTTGAAGCTTTTTAAATTCCAGCTCCTGTAAAAGGCTGAACAAATTCCTACAATAATGTTTCCTAACAATGAAACATAATATTGCCTGGAGTTATGTGGAGTGTACAATAATTTGCAACAAATAGAAAACAGTGCCCACCAGTGCAGGTCAATTAAGGAGTTTTCTTTCCAGAACTGCCATTCATTTAACCAAACTAAATGTGCTGTTCTGTCATGTCTTATCATTACATTGAAATTAAACCTTGAATAACGTTTGTAATAAGACTGACATGTGGCAAAAATACAGTCTGACCTAAAACCAGCATGATTTCACAACAGGGTTCTTTCTACTTGCATCACAGGATTCTATTATTACAAATACTTATACATGGAAGTTTCTCATCATGTAGGATAAAGACTCCTCTGTAAATGTATCAGAATTTCCTTGTAAATTACCAAAATCTTATCAAGACAATAATATAATAGAACTTCAGGATAGATTTGCAGATACAATAAAGAAATTAATATGTCTATGATTTTAGGTATTTTCTAAAAACATCTATAGACATAAGAGTCGCAATGTACAGAAAACATAGGGAATGTGCTTAGAAGAAAAAATCCAATATTTCTAATATTAATGTTATGTTACATTTGTGAGTGAAAAATAAGAACTAAAATCTAACTAATTTGAGTTCTGTTCCAGCACAGGTAATTTTAACTTCTCAGTGACTAAAATATATCATTTTCACCTCCAAGAATATTTCATGATTTGTTGGATCTGATGAAAACAAAAGCCTCCTCTCTGACCATTTTAGTGGTGTTGGTGAGCAGCTGCTGGCTCTGGAACTGGTAGCACCTGAACTTGGCAAAAAATAGCTATGTACAGTGTTCTGTATGTGATTAACAATTGCCTTACATAACTGGCACTGACATCCTTTCTTCCTACCAAAACCAACTACCTTAATGCATACTGGAATTACGTTTTCCTTTCTCACAGTCAAGTCACAGAAGTTACTCATACTATTATTATTATTGATAACTGAAACCAAGTATTTTACCCTTGTGCCACTTTCAATTTATGAGCCCCATTTAAAGATAAAATCAAATCAACTGTATGACCTTGCACTTCATTGGAGATTTCTGCCAGTTGCTCTTGCTGTATTTTCAAGGTGTCATGTAGTTCATAATATTTAATTGTTTGGTCTCTTCAGTATTAGCAGGTGCCTCCCATGTTGTGTCAATCTCATGCCTTTCCTGCTTCTTTAATGAAAATATTAAAACAAGATTAGCCAAAAAGCTGTCCCTAAGGAACTCCATTAGTAAACTCTTCACTCTGAATGTTTCCTATCCATTACTAGGAACCGTAACTTCTCTTTTGTCTAGTCCATCATACCTTACCTTCTCTTCTACTAATCTCCATTTTTGTTAGCTTAAGTGATAATTTATTATATGGAATTTTTTTCAGCTAAATAAATAGTCTGAAGTCTCATTAGAAAGGTTTACATTTCACAAGGTGCTTTTGAAAGCCTGTGCTTTATTTTCCTCAATTTTTCAGCAATTGGTCTATAGCCATGTTTTTCCATCCAAGCTCATAATGCTCATAAGACCATAGTTCACTCTGCCCCCGCTTTCTTACCTAACAGACATTCTGAAAATGTTGCCCTGCATGTACCAAGCTATTTTATCTAGAAACAAAACAAAAAATTTGTAACTAGAACAAGAACAATTCATCTTGCCTTTTTAGAGAAAAGAATAATTTATGATGTGTTCTAATAGTTTCAAGCAGTCATCTAAGCCTCTAAGAAGAGTTATAACCCTGAATAAAATGGTTATTTTAGAGTAATGATGCTTGCTCAGCAATTACTAGCAAATGCATATTAGTAGAAATGCTCTGCAGAGTTAAGAGCCCATGGATGTGCTCGTCTAAAAAAAAAAAAAACCTAACATGGTGACACCTGCACTGCGTCTTTACAATCCTTATGCATTCTATCTGTATACAGGGATTTAGAGACATATCTAGACCACCTCAGACTTTGAAAGAGATCACTTTTTTGACCAAAAACGTACAGCTTAGCCCACCAGAAGCAGGCAACAACTATACATAGGTAGAGTTCCAAGCTTACTACATTTCTCTGTCTTACAAACTGTGTTGCACCAGGTTTTAGATTTTTTCCTGTTATGACTGTTATTATGAATTTCATTTCAGAGGCACTGGGATCACAGAGTGAACACAGTAGAACAAGGAAAGATCAGAAAAACTTAGGAACCAAATTTCGACTCTATACAGATACAACTGAAGGCGACTGTCAAATTTTTTTTAATCAGTTGGAGACTCTTGACAAATGCAGTTTCAATGCCTCTCTTCCTCTGGTGATGATAGTCCATGGCTGGTCGGTATGAACTCACATTTTATTATTAATTCTAACTACATCCAATCTGATACACTTTTCTTCTCATATGCCACTGCCAAAAGTGACTTCAGTTGCAAGGTTGTGATTGCAAAGATGCTAGATTTCCCTGGTAGCAGGCATTACTAGAAATAGTGCAAAGTGTATTTTCCCCACATATTCTGAAGGAACAGCCTACAAGCAATTTTTCACATGGGACTCCCATGCCAAGGATTAGATTTAGTCCAAATTTAAGGCCAGCAGAGCTCAAACAAGCAGCTGAATTAATGTGCTGTACTTCTGGAAGACTGAATACCAGTTCCATTTATCTGATATGTTCACTGCCAGATATTTAGAGACTTCTTAAAAAGCCCACACAATCTCCCCACATCTTTCTCACAGATACACTTTTAAACAGGACTTTGCCATAAGCCCCTTCAGCTGAAAGCAAAGCCTTCATCATCAAGGAATTATAACTGAACTACTTCCAGTTAGATTTTTCATGGTGGATTGGTCATCAGCTTCTCTATTGAAAAAGAAACAAAAGACTGGATAAGAAATTATGTCATTTTAACAGATCTTTAATTCTCATAGAGCTAATGTCATCACGTAAGGTGTCAAAATGGATCTTTCTTGCAAATCTGTAGAGAATATGTAGAGAAACTTTGAACACCACCTTGATGCATATGATTTTCTTAACAAGTAAGAGCAGGGTGAAGTATTACCCTGGACTACTTTATCCAAGCCTCACAAATAAGGATTTGTTCAAAACCTACACCCTCCTCAAAGACAAACCACAGGTCTGGAGCTGCTGCCATTGAAGTTCACCATTCATATTAACTTCATTTGCAGAGGTGTTGGGGTCTTAGAGGAGTATGTATGGAAACAGAGACCTGAGACTCCCAGGTCTGTTTCACCATAAAACATAAGGGTTATTTTATCAATTGAGGAAGTAGATGTAACTAGAACAACAGTTAAATCTTACAGGTTAAATAATAGTTCTAGTTCATCAGATCAGAAACTTGCTTTAATGCAAGAAAAATGTGATCAGGTGTTCAAAAAAGAATGACTCAAAAAAAGCAGCTCTCAAAATGGAATAGCTATAGAAGATGAATGTCCACAGGTCTGCAATTCTCCATCTTCCCTCTCCAACTTTTAGCTTGCAGGAACAGCTGCTCTTGAATGACATCAGAAATTTTCTAGGCATTTCCTTTTTAATCCGTAATGCTAATCATCTCCAGATGAGTTAAAATATTTTGGGATTTCATTTTCACTGATAAGTGTTCATATTACAAAACATACACCGCTATACATTTATTTTATTGATTTTTAATTTTTAGCACACCATACCCCAAAGACTCTCAGTACTGAAGCAGGCTGAAACCCCTAAAATCTAGTTATCAGTATTAATCCTTCCTCATTCATATTATGTTTTCTGTTTCCTTGAGCTTTTCACAAGAAATATTTGGCAGAGATTGCTTTTCTTAATCGTTTTCTTACTAGTTTTGGTTTCTTTTAATGTAACAGGTGGATGGGTTATTAGAAGGTTGGATTTGGAAAATGGCAGCAGCTCTGAAGTCTCAGCATAAACCAATGAATGTGATCATTGCAGACTGGCTGACGTTGGCTCACCAGCACTATCCCATTGCTGTACAGAACACACGCCATGTAGGACAGGAGATAGCAGAATTCCTGGAATGGCTGGAGGTAAGAGGCTGCAGATCTGGAAAACGTTTCTCTGGAAAAGACCTATTCCACTGTTCTTATGCTTCTACAACCTTTCCAAAATACTATGCTGGCTAATGCTGTTTATTTCAGTCACATTTCTTTAATAAAGTGCAAATTTTTCTTCCATAAACTTTCATACGACTCCAAAAACTTTCACCATGCAATAGAAAAAAGCAAGTGGTCTTGTTTATTAAAATATTTTTATATATCTTTAGAGGTGAGACAATTTCCTGCTACTTTAGCTTTTCCATTAGCTGTAGACAGCTGACACAGTCCCCCACTTTGAAAGCAGGCAGACATTATCACTTGCAAATTAGTTCAGTGAACTGGATTTATGTTATCTATGCTTTACTTCTGCTTTTAATGCACAATGTGGTCATGACACTGTGTCTGATTTTTGCCACAGTTTCCCACAGATTATACGAAAATAATGGCTTAAAGATCCAGTATGTAAAGGGAGACCTTTCAAGAGGACAGATGTGCTTCACAAGGCAGATGACACAGAGGCAGAAGCAAATACAGAGACACACACTAATGCAGTGACTACTTATCAAAACTCCTGCTCCATGGGGAGCAGTGGCCATGGCTGAATTGAAAAGGCTCCAGACAAGTCTGCAAGGGATCACTGATTTCCAGTGAGATTTAAGAAAAGGCAGAAGACAAACACTAGAATGAGAGTCACTCATACAAACCAGGAACCCTAAACAAGTCATACTGCATCAACCTCCAATGCTAATTCAAGCTACCTAATTCGAAATTAAATTACACTTCTGTACCTGACAATGAATTTTTCAATACATTAATTTCAATGAGGTGGAAGAGAAATACAATGCAAAGCTGAAAGATTTGTAGCAGATACCACTGAAATTCTGAGCTGTTTCCAACAGGACTGGCAGGGCTGGAAGAAGGTGTCAGATACCATGGCCAGTTAGGGACAACAGCCACAAAAGAGAAGGTGGAAGAGTCAGAGCCACTATTTTTCATTGTGACATTACAAGAAACCTTAGCTCTTGGTCAAATGTAGTTTGAGTTGCTGGAACCTAAAGTAATTTTTTTAAGCTGTTAATTATTGAATGAATCGAACAGTGGAATTTGTTCAGTTCCCAGGAGGACATCACAATGTCAACAATAAAGACTGTGATTTCTCTAGTACCAACAAACAAATTCAGGCTTGAATAAATGACTCCTGGCTCCAGCATTGTAGGTAGCTTCTCTTATACCATGGAATGTTCCAGAATTTAAATGAAACATAATTTTTCACAGCATTAATTGAGTGTGTTCAACTGCTAAACTTTCCTTTTTTTGAGAAGCACCTCTCCTGAGTTTGACAGTTAAAACTCCCTTCATTCCAGCTCCCATAGCTATCTTTTTGCTATGCTTCTGTCTGCTTATAGGCAGTTGATTATTTGAAATAGTCTCAATGGATGTAACAAAAACTGCAGTGCTGCACAATGTTTTAATTAAGAACAAACAATAAATAAATATTAGAGCATTAATAGGGTATGATCAGTAGCAACCTCAATAGCACCCTCTCAACACCACCTGACAAGAAGAATTGGTTGGATTTCGTGATTTCTAGGAGCTGTCTCTCTCAAAAGAATCTTGCCAAGTTTCACCTCATCTTCAGAAGAGATGGGTAACCAGATCCATCACAGTGGCACAGCCACTCCACTGGGACAGGCAATATCCACAAAGAAATTAAAAGAGAGGTTTGCCTTTCCTGCAGGAAAAATATGCCACATTTTTCTTTACAAGTCATAAAAACTGTAAGCCTTGCAGCTCTGGTGAAATGCTTAAGATGTACATAGTATTGATTGGGTAGAAAGAAGAGCCTAAGGCAAATTCTGCTTCAATAGGATCAGAGACTCTGCTTTGTATGAATCAGTCCAAAAAATATCAGAGCCATATCACTTAACATGTCTGATCAATGTTTTGATACCTTTTCTTCTAATTTGGTTTGTGTTAGTACCCATAGGGAATTGTTTTACCCCGAATTAAAGGACAGATATTCATTTCATAGTAACAGGAAAGTCAGATGCTGCAGACAAAAGGCAATGTACATTTGCATCACTTGCATCAAACAACAAGAAAAATCCTACTATCTGTGTTGATGGTTTTCCTGTGCACAGCAGATAAGTAGAAGTGCCCAGCTATGTGGCATTTTCCTGCTGCATGAAAAGGAAGCAAGGAGTAACAGTCAATGAAAAAATTTAGTGTATGATTCATGCACCTCATTTGACAACCATCATCAATATATCAGTTTCTTATGTTATAATTCATGGTATTCCTAACTTGTAATAAGTATTTCACCATTTAATTTTTACACTTTCTGCGTCTAAATCAAGTTGCCACTATCTTCCAGGAATCCATTCAGTTTTCCAGAAGCAATGCTCATCTAATTGGGTACAGCCTAGGAGCTCATGTTTCAGGATTTGCTGGAAGTTATATCAGTGGTACAAAAAAGATTGGAAGAATTACAGGTAAAAGATTTACACATTTAAGATATAACAGTCAACTAAATCAAGTTACACATATCAATGTCATGTTGACAATTAGGTGTTGAATAAGCAATATTCACCACAGTTTAGAAGTTTCATCCCATTGGTTTAGAAACTAGATTTAGAAAATTTAATGAAAACATTTTTCAAAATTAAATCTTATAGTGCTTCTATCTTTGATCTTTTCTATCTCAGTCCGAATTATGATATACAGAATATACAAATATAGGGAATACAAATCATAAACCAAAGCTACATGTTGCTTGAATTTATCTTGTATCCATTCCCAGTAACATGTGAAACTAAATGTTAACCACCGTCTTGACCCAAAGTCGCTCAAATACACCATTCATTGTTAGCAAGTCATTTAAAAAAATACATAAAGGAAGCTGTCTAGCTGTGCTTGAGCTTTCATTTGTGGTACAGTGCTCACACCAAGGCAGTCCTCCTCTTGCAAAAATGATAGTTCTGGATTACTTTTTACAAGAAGCATATCATTAGAGTATTCCTAATAGAGGCTTAAAATAAACAAAGTGAACCCTAGCACTTCATTGTTTTGAATAATGGCATTCTGAACCTTCTGTAATGTTTTGCAACTGTACTTATTCTGAGTGTAATGAAAATACACTCATAATGTTATTGATATACTGCATGCAGTACCTCAACTAATACATAGTGACAGCTTGAAGAAGGCAACAAACAAAACCAAAACAAGGCCCACATCAACTACCCTTTTTAATTTATCAGATTTAGGAGTGAGGCAAATATACATGATATACTTTGAACTCACAATTGTGACCTTGGATTCATTGCCACATACCAGTCTCATACAGAACCAGCTCTTGTGGCACTGCCTGCATGACAAGAAACTGATTTTACAAAATGTGTTGTGACATTACACATGTATGCACTGAAGGACTTCAGTTTCCCAGTACTGCTTATTCAAACATAAAACCTTGATAATGGAGAAGTAAAAAAACATTAGAACACTTTTTTTTTTTAAACAGCTATATTCATTCTTCAACAAAAGTTATTCAGATTGTAACAATAAGCTCCACACATTGACAATGATAAAAGTTAGCAAAACTAAAAGTAAATGTTTCCCTTCAGGGTGACTTCCCTACTTGCAGCCTACATTATTAGCCTTGTCTGTACTATTATTCCATAGTACCAACTGAAGAATATAATTTTTAGAAGCTTGTCCTCGAAACTGAATGCAGCTTTAAATTAACCACGAAGTTCTCTTTCATAAATCAATTCCTAGCCAAGAGGAGCACTATACCAAAAAATCTAGCAAACAAAAGCCAGCAAGACTCCCTAAGTGGAACACTATTTTTCTGAATACTACAATAATCTGTCTTGAAGACTTTTCAAGTTGAAAAGTTATAATGAAAAAAAATCTAACAAACATACAGCCCTTTTCGGCATTAAGTGAAGCTTTACAAAGTTTCAGGTTCCAAATGCAGGCTAAAAGTCAACCTTGTTATGCGACTGGTGCTTACAAAAGGGCCTCAAACACACGACCTCTAGAGTTTGAAGGAGCAACATTACGTAAGTGTCCCTGCAGTGACACCACGGCAGCAAGCACGGTTTGTCCATGACAAACACATCTATCTCCAGGCCTGTGTCCTTGTGCAGGCAGCAGTTACTGTTTATTATAGTGCCTGTGTTTGCTTTACTTTCTAGTGTAACCACATACCCTCTGCAGGACAAGTGTTCTTAGCATTGTTTCCATCACAGAAAGACCTTGCAAAGTACCAGTGCTGCCTGCTTTTAAATGTTTATCACAGACTTTTCTTACAACAGTAGAACAGCCCTTCTGCACTGTACGACCATGAGATTATTTGCATTTATTGCAGGCCTTGACCCTGCTGGTCCCTTATTTGAAGGAATGTCACCAACAGACCGTTTATCTCCGGATGATGCAAACTTTGTAGATGCAATTCATACCTTCACTAAACAGCACATGGGTCTCAGTGTCGGCATCAAGCAGCCTGTGGCTCACTTTGACTTTTATCCCAACGGAGGCACCTTCCAGCCTGGCTGTCACATCCTGCATGTGTACAACCACATTGCACAGTATGGGATCACCGGTAAGGACCAAGGCATAAAGCAGGAGGCAGCATTGCAGCTGCACTCACAGCACCTCTGGGAAACTACAACACTCTGTGGTCTTAGACAGCGTCTAATGGGAGTTACCACCCCTCGCATGCAAGGACATTTCTTGTCTAGAAATTGGTTATCTGGTTTTTTGTATGTGCTGAGTTCAAATTGGTTTTGCTTACTCCAGTAAGAAATTGGGCTGTCTAGCCCTTCTGAAAACGAGGCCATGAGCATCCTGCTGTCAAGCACCTCTGAATAATTTCAAAAGTATTTGTTTTAGCAGTAGGGGAAGTGAGAAAACTTATTCTAATTAAGCCAGATTCATCTAGTGTTCCGTTAACTATCTCAAATTGAATAAAACACAGGTCTGTACTACCTACCTCCTTAGTTAACCTTTCCCCAACTCCCTGTCCTTCAGCTGCACAGATGATGCTCTCTGGAACCTGACTGACAGTGTTCCAGCCTAGGTTTTATTTATAGAAGCTTATTTCCAATGTACCTAAACACAAAGGTATAGAGAAACTGATGCAACATACTGAAAAAAGATAAGGTACTGATGCACAGTGACAACCAGAACTGTTCACTGCAAACCCCCAAAAGAGCACTGCTCACCCAGCACATGGCATTGTGAAAGTATTTCTCAACCATCATTACATGCTGCCTAAATGGAGGCCTTACTTGTTAGCAAAGAAATCATGACAAACGTGAAACCAAGCATCAGCTCGAAAGCCAATCAGTGGACATACAAAAACAGTCCATTGTGATAGACCCAAATTTTACAAACTAACTTTTTTAATTTCATGACACCTAACGAAGATAAAAATACTTCTCATAAAAGTGTATCTATGTATTTAATAACTTTTCAGTATGTTTAACACTTTTTTTCTCCTTTTTTTTCCCAGTAGTAGCTGCAAGCAAAATTCAATTCAACATCAGAGTTTGTCACTCTGATAGAGACAAAATAGGTTATCACTGCATAACCATCTAAAGCACAACCACTCAGAACGAGACCATTGCCTTTAATTTAGCATGATCTGAAAGACTGCATATCACCTCATATTGTATTTTATATTGACCAAAAGCCCCAGGACAATGAACTCAAGGGTCATGTTTACAGTTTGATACAGTCAGACTAAAGAACTTTAAGCAGCAAATTATTCAATTTTATTATGATGGATTTTCAGCCATGTTATTTTTGAATGATCCTAAAAGTAAAATTGCTACAATGTATGATTTTTGAGGCAAAATCATGATGTAAAGGTAGTAATGGAGACGTGGGGGGGAAACAGTAACCTATATTTATAGTTAGAGTACTCTGCAGCTGAAATGGCAAAAAGGAGCAAGTGCATGTAACATTTTGTTTGCATTTTTTCAGGCATCACTCAAACTGTGAAATGTGCCCATGAGAGGTCAGTTCATTTGTTCATTGACTCTCTTCTGCACAAGGACAAGCAAAGCACAGCTTACGGGTGCAATGACATCAACACTTTCAACAAAGGATTGTGCCTCAGCTGTAGGAAGAATCGGTGCAACACCCTAGGCTACAACATCAGGGAGGAAAGAGTGCCAAAAAGCAGACAACTCTTTCTGAAAACAAGAGCACATATGCCCTTCAAAGGTTTGTGGGAATGCTTGTTACAGTGCCCAGATTGATCACGAAACGGGAGAATGAGTGATCCTATTTACTCACTCACTAAAGCTTATAAAATCTGTGGGAATAATCAATTTGCTGAGACAACTGACAATCCCAGTAGGCCATCTTGATGCACTTTCATCAAGATCCTGGTTCTTAATATTTCTGTGGGAAAAAGCATGCTGCATGCCTGCCCCAGGCTAACCATGGATCCAGGGCCTGGGGTCCTGATCTGCAGGATTTTCCTACAACTGGCCTGTGAGGGTTTGTTGTAACATAAGCAGGCATACAGCCAAGACAAAAAAAGCAGCCTAATTGTTCTGGGAGGCCTGTAAAACAGCCTGTTCCAAGTTTGCCCAAATTTCATCTGCAATTAGTCTGTGAGATGACACATAAATTGCTACTTTTCAAACTATGGGCAGACAACAGAATAGCATGGACTTGTACAGGACAGAACTGTAACACTAAAATAAAGACTGGCACTCCAGCTTTAGCTCTACTAAATTACTTTATCGAGATGCAAACTAACAATTTCCTGAGCTCAGGGAGACAGTCAGTGTGGTGTCTTGGCCGTACGATCAGACAGAGGGGACAGAGCCTGACAGGGAAGCAGGGCCTTTCTGCCAGTCTCCACTACACCCGGCTGCCAGAGATGGCTGCTGGTGAGCACACATTCACTCACCAGTGGCAAGGTTTGCGTACATTTTAACGCAAGAATAAGCAGGACTCTGTGGGACTACCAGCAGGGACACGCTTCTTCCAAGGGGCTTTCAGTGCAGGGACTCCTGGCACACGGCCCTGCTCCTCACCACCTCATTGCCCGGCTGCCCGTGGGGCAGGTGGGGAGTAAGGGTGTGGGGCAGCCTGGGCAGGGCTCCCATCGGAGCCGCAGGTCACACCCATGGAGGAGAGTCCCCCCAGGTGGAGGCGCTGCCAGGCCCCTGTGGCTCCCAGCACCGCCCTGGCACAGGGATCCCCCTCCCGCCGCCAGGGCTGTGCCAGGCCGGAGCCTCCCTCCTGCTGGGAAGGCTCGGTTCGCTTGTCCCTCACCCTGGACTCGGGGCTTGGGAAGCACTTTGTACGGCCACAGTGCACCCCTGGCACGGACACCAAAGGGCCTTGCAGTCCTGAGGAGACACAGCTTGCATTATACAGCTCCTTTCCTCACAGCGTCCAGTTGTTCAGCTGCAATATCACAAAATTAATTAAAAAAAAAATTCAGGTAGTTTTAAAATAATTTTTGAAGTGTTCCTGTAGCACAGCTGTGAAATACTCAGTGATGACTCCAGAGGGGTCTCCTCTGAAACTCAGAGCAGATGAAGCTCCTGAATCTCTTCTTAATATTGGTTAAAATGGCTCAGGAGGTTATTTGAAGTAGATTTAAAAATTCTAAAGGCTGTGTCTAGTTCCCAATGTTACCTTACTACAGTACAGTCAGGTCCTCATCAGAATCAGGGAAGTGACTGGCTCTGGGGACACAGTGTCCACCGCCACCACACCTGGGCATGGAGATGTGACCCCTGTGTTGCATTCAATGGATATGCAGCAGCTCATGCTGAAACAGCTGTCTCCTGTTGGCTTTGATTTCAATTTAAACATGTTGCATTTTTATGCTTGGAACTGATTTGGTGTCAAAAAACCATCCTTGGTGCATATGCAGATAACAGCGCCCCAGACAACGGTCTCCTTTCACAGAAGTTCCCAAACAAAGCTGTGACTGTGGGAGGGTGCTTACAAAGTCATCTTTGTAAGGCTTTTAAAAAAATGTTTGAAGATCGTGTGAGAAGCCCAAACAGAAGAAATTTGAGAAACTCAGCATTACACTTCACAATCCTCTGCATCAACATAAAACCTGGCATTTCATTTTCAAGATAATGGCATTATATTCTGGAGTGTACATTAATCCAGTTCAAACAAAAAACAGTTGTTACAAAGAAGTTAACATATGAAATAAAGCTGTGATGGGACCCTGAGTCAGAGTTTTTACATGAACATGCTCACTGTTTTCCTTAACGTGAGCTCCATAACCACGACAAAAGCTTAGGCTGTATCTGAACATACAGAGTTGTTATAAAGAAAAAAATTCTATTTGTGCATACACAGAAAAAGATGATTCCCTTGGCAGTATGATGAAGACATTCTCAGATGTAATGACGATTGAAGTGGATGAAGAGACTATACTGAAAAACTAGCGTGCAATAATGTTCCTTCACACCTAAACGTGACCCTTCCAACTCAGCATATTCTGTGAAATCTAACAGTTTTGTCTAGAATGACCAGATAAGAGAGTATTGGACACTCAAATCTAGCTGAGAATATGTAACTACACTTGCTCTAACTATTTGTTGTAAGTTTTGTTTTTTTCACAATTTCAAAATATCAAACTGCTCATAATCAGCACAGTGATGATTTCTTAGGTGTTCTTCATTCTGACAATATTGAGTTCAGACTTTCCTAAACACTGTTCTTCTAGAAACCCAGCAAATCTTGAAGCATTAATGACATCTTTCTCATAGTAATGTGCTTGAACAAAGTTGTATTGTTAACAGATGCGTGTTAAGCACAATGTATCATTATGCAGTCGAGGAATGTTTGTGAGCCATCTGTTTTGCGGGGCAGTTTTCTAGTTGATCAGAGAAACGGCCTGACCGCACTGCATAAGGTCTTTGATCTGTGTCATACATCTCCAGTCATGCCCAGTCACAAGGATTTGTCTGGTCACTAGATAGAGGGCTTGCCAGAAATTCTAACAATTAAACTTCAGAAAAGCTTAAATATTTCCCACAGAAGAATGTTTTATCCTAAAAAGAAACTCATCCCAGATTGC
Organism: Serilophus lunatus; assembly: GCA_013399895.1. Classification (NCBI taxonomy): domain Eukaryota; kingdom Metazoa; phylum Chordata; class Aves; order Passeriformes; family Eurylaimidae; genus Serilophus; species Serilophus lunatus. The sequence goes on from VXBA01000138.1 coordinate 711,432, forward strand.
CTATTTTCTCCATCCTTTTAAATAGAGCAACAGGGCTTCAAACTCTAAGGAATTAGACAGCACAGCAACGATGAGAAAAAAAAAAAAAGATGATGCTTTAATTTCAACAAATTAGTTTGAAAAATAAAATTGAATAAAAATCAAGTTGCTGCTCTGAAAGGCAAAGTTCTTCTGCCTAAGAAATTATTGCTTCTTTGACCATTAATTTAGTCCCTTTGCAAATTCTTCCTTTCTACAGTGTATCATTACCAGTTCAAGATCCACATCATCAATGAAATCCAAGAAAAGTCAATAGACCCAACTTTTACCATGTCTCTGACAGGGACTAAGGAAGATGCTAAAAATCTGCACATCCCACTGTGAGTATTGGTATCACCTGTCATCGTGCATGAGAGAAAAGGTGCCAGTTTGCAATACTGTATCACATTGATAATCACTTTATGAGTGAAATGGTTCAGTGCAGCTAAGTGAAGATGAACTGGAAATTGTCCTCTCTTCACACGTACTCCCTAAAAATAACAACCAGTTTTTACAATGTTCATGTAGTTTTTGCAGAAAAAAAATCTCTATAAAACAAACAGCAAATTTGGAAGTTTCCTGTCCACTTATGTTTTTGTCTGTCCCATGGCTATGACTGGGAGGACTGATCAATGAAAACACAAAAAGTCAGCTGTAATTAAGATAAAGAAATTTACCATGATAGACACTATTTGTATTAAAAAAAGCAAAAGTAACAGTGTGGGTCAGCATTTTCTGTAGCAGACAGAAGATGGAACATAGATGCACCTTTTCTTTTGCTATTAGATACCACTACTATTTCACAAGTTGTTCAAGCTTCTCCCACTTCTGCTTCTTTCCTACCAAGATGTCATATATCACCATTTTATGCATCTGGAGGAAGAGTATTCTAGAGACTGTAAAGTTTTGTCCTGGAGATGGAGGAAATAAGAATATTTTTTTCTTTTTTTCTTTTTTTATTCCATAATAATTAAAAAAGCATTATTCTGGTTTTGTTTTCTATAGAGTTGAAGGTATTGCTGGGAATAAAACCTACTCTTTTCTCATCACCCTGGACACTGATATCGGTGACCTAATAATGATCAAGTTCAAATGGGAAGGAACTCCAGTTTGGGAAAATATCTGGGACACGGTACAAACTATAATACCATGGACAAAAGGCACCCGTCGACCAGGACTTATAGTGAAGGCAATTAGAGTGAAAGCAGGGGAAACACAACAAAAGTAAGTGTAAGAAAAACAATAATAATATAGCAGATGTTTGTCACACACGTTATCCCAGATAAAATACAAGCATCTGAGTCCCAGCAGTCACACCAACGGTGAATTTACCCATGCACAACTTCTGGCTTCCCCTCCCCTGTCCCTCAGATCAGACTGCATGATGTTCAAATGACTTAAAGAATTTCTCTGTTCTCAGGTCAGAAATAAATAGTGGGAAATGCTCTAGCTCACCAGTGCCACCAATATGAATTTAAGACACAGTAGCCCTGAGTTACAATTTTGTTGATACCTGGGAATAAAGGATAGAGAAGTTAGCATACATATCTAAGCAAGAATTCCAACAAGTTTTGCAAAGCAATTTCTCTACACAATTAGTGACAATAACCGATGACAATTTCCAACGTTTTTAGAATCAGATGACCTCACTCCATAAGGACCATATGAAATTTCAATGAAACAACATACTATGTAAGATAAATACTGTTTCTAGCATAAGCTAATAAAATATTTGGATTCCTACTTGCAAAAAATATGCCAAATCTTAATTATTTGACTTTCAATACCTAGTTCATAGAGAAACTCAGCATCATCAGTCTTAAAAATACTTATTAGAAGAATCAGATACAGAACTACACATCCTCTGGTTCTTTTAGATGTTCTTTTTTCCTCTGCTTATAGGTTTGAAACTGAATCACCAAGTCTGAGCAGCCTTGTTCTCCACATATAGCAATGCTAACAACACTTTTGAAACTGCTTATTCATACAGAGAAATTTCAGCCAGAAGACAGAATAACAAAACTTGTAATTATTCCCACTGCTTTAATCCTCTGAGAAATTTTAACTGAGCAGTTTAATTAAGGTTAATGAGAAAAGCACGCCTTACCCTGTAATTGCGGCTCAGTCTTAGAAGGCAATTTTTCTTTGATACATCCTCTTTCTTATCACCACCAGCTAAAACTAGTGTAGATTTCCTGTGGAACAATACTTACTGGAAGAGCTGCATCTCCTTGACATTGACACAAAAGATAAATCAGACAACTTAGAGAGACAGTTCATAAGACAACTTGTGTGCATTGAGGGACAGAGGAGAGGTCATATTTTCTTAGGTTTAGCCCTCCTGAAAACATATTTTGGAGGTGTTTTCCTAACCTGGTACTTGGCACATGCTCTTGGGCATTAAAAAAAAAAGTAGCATTTCCTACCATTTGGCATTCACAATGCCAAATGAGTACTGACCTGGCTCCCAAAGCAATTCAGAGCATAACATACAATGCAAATTAGAGAGCTCTTTAAATACAGATTTTGATACCTTTAGAAAAAAAGTATGAAGGCTGTGAAAGGTTTGTGTCAGGTACAGTAATTTTTCTAACCAGAAAGCTCTTGTCCAATACAGTTGTGTCAATAACCTGGCACAAGCCAATTACCACCAATGCACTACTCAAGAAATATTAGGAAATGGGTAACTGAGATGGGTTCTGTTCTGTGCAATCTGGGCACTGACAAGTTACTGCTGAGATACTTCATTAATACTTGAGAGGAGAATGAATGATTACTAGGTGATTCTAAAAGGAGGAACAAAGGACACTCAAGTAAATGTATTTTCTTCAAAGAAAAGAAGTTTGTAAATTTCTATCTTTTTCATAAGACCAAACATGATCTATCTCAGAATTAGCAATTTTGGAAATTCAGCATTTAGAAAAGGTAGTAAATATAAAATGTTTTGAGTGGCCTTGTGCATTCTCAAGCATTCTAACAAACAATTGACAGTATTTTATCTCGATGTATCTTTACCTCCCAATGTTTGTAATCTTTACATACATTACAAATCTTTCTTTGTTAGATTATCTAATGGCAAACACTCAAGATACAACATAACAGCATAAATTTAAAAAGCAGGTAACAAACAGACTATTATTAGCAATAAAATACCAGATTCCAACATACCTTCCCATAAAAGACAGGATAAAGAACATGAGTTTCTAACATGGAGCTTACATGCTGTGTTTTCTTTCCAGAATGACATTCTGTTCCCAAAGCATTGACAACATTCACCTTCATCCATCACAAGAGAAGACATTTATGAGGTGTGAAGATCGCTTTCAGAGACAAAACAGAAAATGAGCAAGAACACAAAAAGAGAACTATTCACCAAAATATCAAAATCTTATATGTCTAGTAAAATGGTTTAAAAATATACAGCTACATTAAATATCCTAGTAGTTTCAGGGGCAGTGAAGAAAATACATTGGAATATTTTGTGATGCAACGGAAAGCTGAAATATGCACTGTGTTCATCTATGAGTCTACTCTGAAAATTATCAATGAGCAACTTCAATGCAACAGTCAATTTTAAACTATATAAAGTTTGAAAAAAACCCTGCTCATCACAAATATAAGTATTACTATTTGAAAGAATCATTGCCATAAGCCTTTGAAAAATTTCATTTTGATGGATTTAAGGGTGGGAAAAAAGGAGCCCAAAAAGGAGCCTCATTTTAAAATTAAATACTTTGAAACGTTACCAGAAAGTTACTGAGAGTTAAAACTTTCCTAAAATATTTCCTAATGAAGGGTGACTTAAAAGACTTCATAAAAGAAAATACTCTCAAATAGATAACAAAAGATATCTCAACACACAGAATGCTCGAGTTGCCATAACCATATGACAAGCCAAATAACTGTATAACCTAAAAATTCTATACTAAACTTTACTCTATTTGAAACTGCTTTGCTGTTTAACTATTTTAATTAAAGAATTGATTTAAATTACTAGCAGTTTAATAATTCTATTGATGCCTAGTATACTATAAAAAAAATCTAGCACAGTTAAGTTCAGCTAATTTCTGTATTTAAATAACATTCAGGGAATGTGTGAGATTTTTAGATTCAAAATCACTGTATACCAGATTTCAGCATGACTTGAAACTTCCAGAACAAATGAAAGTGGTAAAATTCTCAACCAGCTTCACAGCATATAAACAAACTTCAAAAAGTCAAACACAGACAATTCCTTTGTTTCCTATATCAGAATACAAACTACAAAAAGAAATATTATTGTCTCAGATTGGCTTTATTCTCTGGTTAGTATATACTGAAATAGAAATCAATGTGTATGTATTTTGTTTGTCACTTTGTAATGCTAAGCACAAGATTCATTAAAAATTGTGTTTCTACAACTCTGCATTTTGAATACACTTTGTGTTAAATATTCTCTAAAAGGTAAAAAAAAGTGCAAGAAAATGCTGAGCCCTGAAGCAAAGCATATTTTTCATACCCAGATATTGTAGGGAATTTTGAAGCAAAATATAGAAATGTTATCAGGATTAAAGCAAGATTTATTTAGAAACCATGACAAATGGCCAAGTTGAGCAGAGTGGGCAATCCTGCAAGCAATGAGCAGTCATCAAGTGTTGAGTGCAGGCATCTCTGCCAACCATTCAGAATATTAACCTCTTTCACAAGCTGTTGTCCTTCCTGAGGTGTAAATTTCAGTAGCTGTTTCAATATTTAAAATGGCCACTGGGAGTAGCATCTCGATTAGGATATTTAAAGATTTAGATACACATTACATACAAAGTAATCTTTAGAACCTCAATAAAAACACATCTGTGCTTTGAAAGATTTTGTTTGATAAAGCAAATTGTTTTTTTAAGCACAAAAGTATTTCAATCTTCTATGTCAAAAATTACAACAATTAATTCCATGCTTCAGGCTGCTACTCTAAACATCTAAATTTTGCAACATAATTATTTTATTAAAGCTCTGTAGTATGTTCTGATTGTTTAAAAATCAATCATTTAAATACAATAGCCAAGTCAAATCAGGATCATACACAGAAGAAGGAAATTTCAGTCATAAGTATCCCTGAGAGAGTTAGGGAAGCACCAAGCATTTGGGTTGATTTATTGCTTACATTTGTAGTAGTTATAATCCACTGGCGACACTTGATTGCTAGAGACCCAGTGACAGCATTTTTAGGGGCACCAAGTTAAAATGGACTGTCTCCAGAAGAATGACAGGCAACGAACAAATGACAATGTGGCCATTTTAGTTTTCCAAAGCAGAATGAAAAATGAGACAGAGAGAAGAGAGAAGTATGTGTGGCTAACAAAATCATGCATCTCTCTGGATTGTTTCTAGAATTCAATTGCTGCTTCTGCAAAAAGCTAAAGATCTGCCACTTTCAGTTCTTATGTTTCAGGGGTTTCTTGTTCATAAAATACTCATCTATTTAGAGAATAGTTTAAATACTGTAACTGGAATTGCATCTACATCAGTTATCACCAACTTCCTAAGCTATCAACTTTGAAAGTTTCCTGAACCAATCCCTATCCCTAAGCCTGAAAAAAGCTTTTCTCACAAGATATTGAAGGATGACAGAGCAAGAGACAAAGGCTAAAAAAGAACTGGGCTCTACTTCTTCTCCAGTGAAGAAACTACAAAGCTGGTGTTTTGATATACCCAGAAAGAAAAAGAACTACAGATGGCAAGAGTGTTTAATGAAATTTCTATTCATATTCACAGAGCCTGTCAACTCGTCTTCTTCCTGTAGTTACACATCCTAACACTCTCAGAAAAACTTCAGACATCCAAAAAAAAAAAAAAGCCCAAGTTGCAACAGTCTCAAAATGCCTGAACATAATATTGAAGTCATATTTACAATGTCAAGTGCCTTACTTTGTGCTCTATGGAATTATTCCTGTCTTACTCAAAACAACTGACTTGAGACCTTGGAAACCACCAAGTGCCTCCTCCTGTCAAGAGCTTGCATAGCTCAGATCAACATAATGGCTGCAGCCCAGTATTCAGAAGGAAAAATCTCTTCCTTTTTGGGTTTTTTCCTCAAATAAATATTGGAACATCAACTGAAAGGCAAACTGTACCTATGACTTAGTCTGTATGGTATTAATAAATTTTCATAGCTTAAGAGGAATTTGATGGCTTTCTCACACTCACACCATTCTGTTGCATATGCTTCTACACCAGAGGGAAATGTATACATTTAATGACCAAAACATTAAGAAATGCAAGATGAATAAATGAATTACAACTAACAAATGAGTTACAACTAAGGATTACGAGGGCAGACATTAGTTAGAAAAATTGCAGTTAGTTATGTACTCATTTGTTTCACATATATTTTAAAATGTATGTAAAATTAGTATTTTAGATGCTCTGGAGTTATTTCCACCCCTCCGGTTTGCGTTCCAAAGGAGATTTCAGCATAACCACCACCAAATCTATGAGGCATCTGTCATATGGATTTGCAGAGGGCTCTGCTCCATGTTATTTTCTTTTAATGCCTTTTGCACAGACAGAGCTTTTTAGCTACAAGGAGAAGCATTTCTATAAAAAAAAGTCATGTGGGGTGGTGGTGGTGGGGAAGCACTGTGAGGAAGGAACCCTGAATATGCTTTGATAACATCAAACTGTACACAGTTAGAGAAACAGATGTCTAAGCAGGTCACTCTCAACAAACAGCCCTAAGAACGAAAATCACCGGCAGCGCCCGGCTTTAAAAGCAGTCTTATCTCTTAAATCAACCATGCAACACACACAATAACAAAGACATCCAGCTAAATAGTTTTAAAGCACCTTGCAAAAAGCATATTTGCTCCTTCTATAAGTCTTGCCCATCAGCTGTGTATTCAGTGTTGCATATGAATTCCAATATTCCTCTCCATATTTATTTCCAAAGGTATCATTCAGTAGCTATGGTGCCAAGGCCTGAATATCCCACCAACTAATTTTCATTTTAAAGGCAAGAACAGGAAAAGCTTTATTCCTGTGATAGTTTAAGAAATTTACAGTTAATTATAAGGTTTTTCCTTAAACAGGTTAATACAAACATATTAATTCTTACATGTAACTGCATGAAGTTAAAGTTGAGGAGCACCTCAATAGGGATAATACAAAATTACTTTATGGCATGAGAGCTCCCTTCCAGTGAAAGCCAAAAATCAACTAGAAGCAGAATCTGTGTATCATTTTTGCTTTCAAGCTTCAACAAGTAAATGGATTTTCAGAAGATGTTTTCATCAAGTCTATTTATTAATGCATTTCAAGTTTCAAAAAACCTTACATATCTTTGCACAATACTTTATTTTTTGCATTTTTTAGTAAAAATTTCCAAAGTGAACAAAAAAGATACTGTATAAAACACAGTGGACATGAAATCAACAGTAGTATTTCCTTTTCATTGTCTTGAACTTTCTTTCGGTTTTTACCACATCTTGACTTGCAGTGGAGAGTTCAGTGCACATTTCTGTTTTCAGAAAACATTTAACTTAGACTCAAAATAAAATAGGGCAGCATTTGTCTGCCAAAATCCTACCACAGGATAACATTACAGGCAAAAAATTTACATGTTCCAAAGTCTACCACACTCAAGAAGTTACTAAGAACTCTTGCTGAATAAAAGTCACCATTTTAGAAATGCAAACCCACTTCCAATCTTTGCACAGTCTTAAAACAAATGTATTTAAAATGACTTAAAAGCAACTACATACACTCCTAACTAGTTAAGATCATTTAGAATTATTTATATAGTCTATTGGACTTGGGGTTCCATGTACAAAATTTGTCTCTAAACCATGTACAAAAAGCTGTATTTTGAAAAAGTTACCACATACTGTACAAGTTTACAAGGAAGAGATCCCATTATATTCTGTAACATTTTTGGCCTTGCTGGCTTGCGTCACATTATGAGAATGATTGTGTAAACCTTATACTCTTAAATAACAGAACAAACCAAAAAAACCAAAACAAAACAAAAAAAAGGAAGCCTGTCCAACCCTTAGTAAATTTTCTCCTAAGCAAAGCCAGGAAAATTATAGCCATTTGCATCTCTAATTAACTCGGTGCTTTTGGAAAACAAGCAATAAATACATCACAAGCTTAAACATTTTGTAATGCCCCCTTTCATCTCCTGCATAGCAGTAAGCACCTTAAGACATCTTTTGTTTCATCCTCAAAAATGCCAATTATTTACATTCGTAATAAAAACTCTGGAATGGGACATTGTGCTGTTGAACTTCACTACTGGTATAAAATATGGGATAATTGGTAGTCCTACCTACAATTTTGACTGCCACAATAGCCAGGCAAATCGCTCTCTATTTTAGTGGTTATCAATCAACAGTATCATGCTCAAAAGTTATCCCAATACCTGATAAATTAAAAAAGAAAATAAAAAAGTACAGCTTTTCACCTCTTAGAACTTAATTACCATACTGTAAGAGTATCTGAACAACCCAAATAAAGTGGTTGCAATTTTTAAAACAAGTTGAATAACAGGCAGAATTTTCTAATAAAGCATGGACATTTTTCATCTAACTATTCATTTTTAACTGAATAATCAGACAAATTAAAAACATTTATGCTGAGCTATGAGAAAGACACTTACATATAACATTTCTGAAACATTCTGACACTTACAAATTTTTCAGAACACCTGTTACATCTCTACAAGACCATCCAATCTTGTTTGCTGTGTCTTAGCAGCTGTTGGATAAAGATGAAATGAGCTTGAAACAACTTTGATAATGATAAAAAAGGAGTGACTGGATTCAAAATTGCTGTGTAAAGCATCACAGGATCCTTGATCACTACACACCATCATCCTCTGTTATCCTGAGTATGTCAATTAAACAGTAATTTCTTCATTAATAGCGGAAAAGTTTTATAATACAAAGAAACATCCATATTGCAATTCTCTTGTTTACAATTGCACACAAGTACGGGTGTACGTTAGAAATACATGTCTGCATATAACAATGTATATACATTGACAAGTGATGTCTCCAATGCTGAGGTGGTCTAGCTTCCTAGCCTTGTCTGGCAGTTGAAAAATATATTTTTTTTTCTCAATTCTTTAGTAAAAGTTTTACTACAGCCATATTTGCCTGCAAGTGAAGAAAATGCAGCAATGAAGAGCACAGAAGGGGGAAAGAATCATGATATGCTAGGCCTTTGTGCCACTAAATTAAAAATACGCAAGAAAAACACTTTTCTTCTTTTTGAGCTGGAAGATTCGCTCATTAAAAATTAACCACTTCCACTTGTTTTGAGGGCATATCATGCTTTTGTTTTTCCTCTTCAATTTTTAAGAGTTAGACTGGGGACAATGACTTATTAGGTTTTCTTTGGAGCGAGTTTTCCCATTGTAGGCACTAGGAAGATCCAAGGCAAAAAGCTGCAGTCAACGTCTCATATGTCCCATCTGGTAACTCTCTCGGGGCCTTTGCCGCTGTGGTGGCTGAGTGGTTTGTGGTGGTCTCCTCCTTTTTAAAGTGCCTGTGTCAAAGAAAGGTACCCATTATTTAAATTAATTCTAAAAAAATCCCACTCCAGAGGAGTTGCCCTGGCCATGCAAACTAAACACACCTTTTTTTTTTTTACGAAAGGCTTCAGATTTAGACCTATACAATTTTAAATGGATGATTAACTGCACGGAGTACTTACAGAATACATTTCAGTAGCTCAACAGCAGTTCTCTTAAAAGACCAATTCTTCCAAAATGTAGCAAGGAATAGGAAGCAAAAGGAACTCTGACTCAGAAACTAAGACTTCAAAGCTTCCTTTTGATATGCATATTGTGTTACAGAAATATAAGACAAGTATTAGATTTTTATGAATTGTTTTGCTGCCATCAACTCCATTTGCAGTTTCACAGTACCAGACCAAGAACTGTACGTTGGGACACCAGCAATTTCCCTTTAGAACAAAATAGTCGAGGATAAAACATTTCTCTGTAAATTTAATTATCCAGTGTACTCACCTGGAAGTGGTTTATGAGGAGGCAACTTTGGATTACTGCTTGGAGTGTGAACACTGCATATCTTAATGAAACCAGCCATTAACATGATCAATGCAATTCCCATAAGCAACACTGCCCACCAATAAGCCTAAAAGAACCAAAAAAAATGGTTTTGTAGGGGCTGGCACACATGCACAAGAGACACAGGACACTGAAGATGGATTTCTTCTGCGTTTTAGAAAAGCTTTTTGATGGCTTTTGAGACTTCACCAAGAATATGTGACCTAACATTTTAAAGAAATACATCCCCAAAGTTCTTACAGAAAAGCCAAAATACTTCAGATCCATTCCAGTAGCAGAAGAGTATTTCTCAGACGATACACTACAGCAGAACTATATAAGCCTAAAACAATCAACAGCTTACACAAAATTGTCTGTGCAGCTCTTCCAGTCTATGATTAGGCAAGTGTCATCCAGCACAATAAAAATAATGAATGCTAAAGATCAAAATATTTAATTCCTTAAAAGAAATCAGAGCATTCAAATACGAAGAGTTAAAACAAGAAAAACAGTAAATTAAAAATGTGAGCATTAACACCAAAATGGACAGTGGAACGAAAAGAGGTACTGACACAAAATATTTACTTGATTATTTGTTTGTCTATCAAACTTATTTGCTGCACTGAGGGCTTACAGAAAAACTAGTAAGGACTAATTATACTTTGGAAAATGCTGAAGCACTGTGTAAATACAACAACACTTGTTTATCAAGATTCACAATTAACAAGAAAATTTTACATTGGACTTGTAATATAAAAAAAATACACTTACCACAATCCATTCTGCAATATTTTCATATAGTTCTGGATTAAAAATTGCTTTCTTTAACCTAGCTAGAGGGCCATCAGCATCTACTAGCCGACACCTCATGAACACATCACAGTAGCCTTTGAAATCATTACAGGGAGATCCAGGTTGCAAAGTAATAGTTTCAAGATGAAAGTAATTCTCCCATTGGTTGGAGCCTGTGCTTGCACAAGTAGCTGGGTCCACTGAAAAGTGAATACAAATGAATCAGTTATTGTGTTAAAACATCTGTGCATGAATACCCACCCTGGTGTTCAAAAGGCTTTTCTATTCATCTGTAAAAATGTAAAATACATTGTTTATTTCCTGCAGGATACAACGCAGTGGCTATCTAAAACAAAGTATGAACAAGATCACAGTATGCTCTCAAATACAAACCACGAGAAGGTTCCTCAGACACCCACTGCTCTATTTGTGTTTACAATTCACACAAATCTTACTTTTTCTCATGCAGCAGACATGACACAGTTCTCTATCGTCCTTGCCATCTGAACTAGCACATGTACATTCCTCCAAGCCATGCTTCTCACAGATAGAGCCAGCACATTGCTGTGTGAGACAAAAGCACAAGAACATGAAAATCAATTTCCCTTTTACGCACACTGACATTAGGAAGGATATTAATTTTTAATATCTGAGATCCTAATTGTATGTCTACAGATGCTTATCAATAAAAGCAATTGCTTCAGCTTCTTCTAGAGTTTATAAAAAAATCATTACAGTTATTCAGCTTCAATGTTTTGGCATATTTGATAATTTTTTAAAAGGTGATTTATCCTTTTTTATTTTTTAACACAATATCTTCTTTTATGGTCTCAGAGTACCCCGCAAAACACTCACAGCACTACAATTCACACTGAAACACAACTACCTAAGACTGCAGTTAGAAAGATAAATCAAACATGTCTTCATAAATATTTTCTCTCAGAAAATAATAAAAATTAATGGCAGAAAATATTCTGGTTTTAAGATCCTTCAAACTCAAATAAAATTTCAGTATATTTATAATCTTGCTTCAAAATCATTAATTATATAAAAACATTCTGTCTATCTTTAAGATGACTATAATTTAGCTGGAAAAAATATTACAAAAAAAATATTTGCTTAAAAACCCATACTGTGGAAAACAGATTTACAGAAACACAAATTAGAGCTCTTTAAGAGGATGGTTTTTGCTTGTTTCTGCTTCCAAGTAAACACAGATTAATAAGAGTCTTGCCATCAATATTTCACAGCAACTGCCATGAACTCTTTAACCCAGGAAACTAATGGCAGCTCAGAATAACTGTATATTGTCTGCACATCAGTGCTACATTTTTAGAGGAACTGTGTATTTTCAATAAAACAAAATTAACCTGTATTGATAGTATATCTAATTTTCTAAGGTAACAAAATTACTTGACCAAGACTGAAGAAAAATGAAAACATGAAAACAAAAAACATTTTCATAATCCTAATTTTTAGAAAAAACTTGAAATGGAACTTTATCAAATAGTACAGCTACCTTGGTATTTGTTACCTATGTCTTAATATTTGGTGTACTTTCATAGTCATTTTGATTGAAACCAATACCTCAAACACTGATATTGAAAAAGAGACTGAGCTCGCACTCTTCTCCAGTAAATACTGAAACCATATTGATTCACAATACAGTGCCCTGCAATAAACAACATGAGCAGTAAAAACCATACCCCATTTATGCAAACTTGTGTGTTCCTGTTGCACTCTGTGAAGTTTTTTTTGGGGTCAGATGCTGGACAGAGAGCACTGACACCATTACACATTCCTTCTTTTGCACAGTCAGAGTCATTCCGACACTTATCAGTGTTCAGTTTGAAAGTACATTGTGGAGTACAACAGGGGCCTTGGCTGGGGCTAAGAATGAACAGAAAACATGGATGTCAAGAAAAACCATGAACTATTCACCCTGAAACCTACTTAAACACTCAAAATATTTCTGATTTCTGCTAATCAAAATGTGAATTTGAATGAAAATAATTTTTCTCATAATGTAATTATCTTTATGAGCTTCTCACTCATTGTATAAAGCATTTTAAGCAAACAATAGTTTCACAAAAATGCTGGTAAACAGATTCAGACTCTGAAATACCAGTTAAAGTTCCCAACAAATGCCCGAAATTAAAGTGTTCTGTAACACATATGCACAATACCTGCACTGTTTGCCTGGTTGTAACTTGCATTTTTTATCTTCTGGTTGGTTTGCATCATAACAGCATTCATCTTTACACTGGTCACTGTATCCACAATCACACTGTTCTCCATGTTCAACCAGTCCATTACCACAGATGGGCTGCCCAGACTCTGAAAAATGCCAGCATACTTATGTACAAAGCAGTACAGAGAATATGCAAATAGACTTAAAAATGTTAACAAACATCCAGCTAATCATGAGTGAAAAAGCCTGGTCAAGATGAACTTTAGACTAAGATTCAAGTCAACTTGCATTATTGCTGCCACTCAACTTAGTCATTCCTATAATTCATAGAACTTTATGGTTCTGAGTAAAAGGTTTGGCTGATAACAGTGGGAGTGATAAGAGCGAGCTTTCTGCCAAGTCTCCAAGGAGCCACATCCTCTCCTGCACTCCTCCTTTAACAGAGGACTCTACAGCAAAGTCTGATGGTACTGGGGTGAACTACTATTACTCCACAATCCAAACCTACTCACTGCACAATGCCACAGATTTTGTGAGAGCTCTCACAGAAAGAAAAATTTCTGAAAAATCTTTTTTTAACATGTAAATAGATTCCCTGTAGTTTCATATGTGCTCCTCACCTCTAGTCTTTTCACTTGCCATGACTGAAAACAGTCTGGCCCTGTTCTGTTTACTCTCCTCCCACCAGACATTTATAAAGATTGAGAAGAGCCTCCCCCAGCCTTCTCTGCTTTAGCATTCACAGGCTCTCAGCCTCTTCTCATATGTCAGATGCTCTAACCCCTTAATAATCCTTGTGGCTCTTTGCTGGACTCCCTTCAGTATGCCCACAAAGATCTTTTCTGTACTGGGCAGCCCAGAACCCATCACAGTATTTGAAATCTCAAAGTTAATTCTTACTTACAGAATCCATCAGTAAATGAAAGGAAAAAATATAAATAAATAAATTTTTAATTAAGTATTATAGCAATAGCTCAATCATTTTGCATTCAGGGTGATCCGATACATACCAACAAAACAATTATTTCTCTTTTTCTCAAGAACTTGGCTGATATTTCGAATGCTACAGATAGAGAACTTATTGTTGTTTAGTTTGTCTCCAGATGTAGCTCTTGCATACATGATATAATTGCCATTTTCTTTTTGTCCCAAGTTCTTGGACTCTCCCGGAGTGCACTCCATTCCAGAATCATGCTGCAAAACAAATATTTTATAACTAACTCTACCACAACAGCTGCAAAAGTAAGTTGCATTTGGTGGCACGAACACAGTGAGAACAAAAGGCATAAAAATAAAACATTATCTTACACTCCAAGGTTTCTTGCAGTACAAGTATACATAAAATCAAGGTTTGTTTTTGGGTTCTTTTTCTTTTTTCACCCCAGAAAACAGCAGCAAGTATAAAATTTCTCAAGTTTTAACTTATCTGCATCCTTGGTAATTTACACCCCAAGTGCATCTCCTGGAAAGAACAGTGATTCCAAAAAGGGGCATCTCCTAAAAAGGGTGGCTTTATGATCACAAAACAGTAATAAATATTCTGTGGAATAACAGCAGAAGGAATTAACAAAAGCTGCAGTTCAGGTTTTTTGATTGTTTTGAGGGAGGGAAAAAGAGAACTTCCAAACCGAGCAGGAGCTTGTCTCTGTCAGCCAGTCACTGCACCTCTACAACACCCAGTGAGGAACAAAATTCGTCATGGGCTGGCACTCCAACAATCAGCAGACTGAGGACACTCTAAGTTGTAAAGTGCAAGAGGAACTCTAATGCTTTTCTGAGGCATCCAACTTGCCAGAAATACAACCTATGTCTCCAAAAGAAGTAGATTTTAACATTTTCAACATAGTTGTGAGAACTACATAATTTGTTATAATTTGGTAGAACCAAACACATACTTTCATATATTTTCTAGGACCGACTGTAACTTAAAGAGTAAAATTAGAAGACCCATCTTTCAGGCTGATAGAAAACGTTTCACTCGGACTGGTTTTTCAGCTTCACATGTTTGTATTTTCAGTTCTGGAAGGCTTTTTCTTACTCAGAGCAGTGGTACTGGAGATTTTCTCAAGGCACATCAAGAATGGATTCATATGTGAATAAATGTTTTGGAAAAACTCATAATTCCTGTCATATCTTAATTTAATTTTACTTCCAACAATATAGTTTAAAAAAAGACATTTAAAAAATGCAAACCAGAAAACTTTGCTCTCATTTTCAACAAAACTAAAAGCCTCATGCTTTCAGCTTGCCACAAACAAATCACATCCCTAAATAACTGTGAAACGATTCTGCTTGAAAACATTCTTCTTGGTATCTTAATTCTCTCCATAACTTTCTTAGATAAACTCCCAAGTATAAATAACTGAACATAAAAGTGAGCCAGTTCTAGCTTCACTTGTTGAACAGAGTGTCATCTTAATCAATTTTACATTGATTCTTCCTCCTCTCCAGAACAAACTAAAACACAAGGTGCGTGTGACCCTAGTTTTCATAAAAAAGCTGGGAAGACTTTAGGGGATAATAATAAAGTCCCTTTGTAAGTGATTGAACTACAATAAAGAAATAATTCACAAAATTCCCTTGTTGCATCAATGTTGTCAAACACTCCTAAAAAAGCTGAGCTTGGCCATCCATTTCGTGTTCGTGTGTGCACACATGCACGTGGAATCAGGATTTTACTATTCTTGTTTCCAAGAAATAAAAACTCCATTTGTAAATCATGCCCTTGGAAATGGTTGAAAGGGAGTTAACAGATGAATACTAATACTCACAGGTGAACCAAAGTTGTGCCCAACCTCATGAGCAAAAGTAATGTGAGAAACCTTGGGAGGGACATGAGAGCCATAATTCTGGACAGTGATGATTCCAGTGTTCAGAGACTTCTTCTTACCATCAGAATACAATTTGCTTTTTTCACATATTCCACCCGAGCTCCCTGCATTTAGAAAAACGTACGACAGTCATTTAAGGGAAGAAGTACTGTGCTACTTTTCTAGTGACACCCAGAGCAACAGTTTGCCTCCTCAGTGGAAGTTTACAGACTAAGAGTTCCTCTGTATAATTAATACCAACACAACCTTGAAAGAAGATTAGATTTATTCACACTAATGCTCTCAACACTGATTGGATACATTTACACAAGAAGTTAGCTGGTTTAGAATAGTTATTAAGAGCTATTTTGGGCTTTCACTGCATGGACAAGCCCTTATTTCATCATACTTGCAGCACAAGACTAGCAGGGTGCAATGACCAATACAGGTAGCCACAATCTACATCTCATTCGGATTTCACTGAGTAAAAATACCCACAGTAAATTCACTGGAGATCTTCTCTCATAGAAAGAGCATTTATATAAAATGCTCAAGATGATCATCATGACTCAAGCTGAAAATGTTTTTGATGTGTTGGTCAATGAGACTCACATTTAGAAGGTCAATAGTCAAGTGCACCACATTTACTGTTTGGAAAAGTCAAAAAGTTTGGACCTTAATTTCACCAAATTTTTCCATAACTTGGATTTGTACTGAAGCATCAATGTTCTAAAATTCAGCTATTCTATTGCTAATTTAAATGGTGTCTAAAGACCACTCTAAAGAAGCTTTCCTTTCTGAAGTAAAATTTTGTTTTAGTGACATATCCTATTTAATCTAAGTCAGAGTATATGTGTGTTAAAGATGAAAATCTCTCAAAGCAACTTTATTTTTCTCAATTAAATCTAGTTTTGGAAGCAGTGTTTATGGAATGCACATTCCAATTCATCCTGTGCTTGCTCACAAACTGGTCATCACAGACCGAGGTTCTTATCTCTATGGGCCAATTCTGCATTGTTTTTTCCATCGTTCTTCCACAGTCACTAAGGTTAGTCCACACAAGCCTAACATACTTACTTCAGTCATGAGTCCACTGATCTCTTACCTCTCTGAATACCCTAATAATAATTATTTGGGCATCTTAATCTTCTAAAAGAAAAGTCTATGATACCATGATAGTTCTCTACAAAGCTCCAGTACTCTATAACCAACATGTGCTTTAGAGCCAAGTACAGCAGCAAATAAAGTGAGGTTAAAAATGTATAGCTACACCTTCTATAGCTACTTATCATGAATTCTTTTAAGTTTCTTCCACAATTGTTCCAATTCTGTTTAAGCTTTCCATGTTCTCATGAAAGTCTCTTGCAGGTCTCACAGAACCAGTTCTCCTTACCCTAATTTGTCATTTTATATAAGTCACTTGAGAGAGGAAACAAGGCAAGATGGTTCCTTCTCAATTTCTGATTTTGATTTATATGAAAGCTTCTCATTGTGAGTTATAATTAATGAGTTTGTATTTACTCAAATTTAAATACTAACAACTTTCAGATATATCACTTTATAAATCTTCTAGGTCCTATGAAACGAATACACCCAGGACAAACATCTTAAGATGCTGTACAGAAAGACCATTTTGTTTTACATCGAGACATACTTTGGACCAAAAGTACACAACAACTAACGAGAATCTGTTCAAGAAGAGTAACACGGGAATTATTCTGTTATCTCCCTTGAGAACAGGATCTAAAAGTATTTTAAAAAAATACTACCTAGAAAACCTAAGGGTTCTGCAGTGTAGTTCTACTACAAAATTCAAACTGCATAGTTGTAAACTTAAATAGAGCAGACACACTTGTTTCACCTGTCACTTCAATGGTCACTAATACTTATCATAAATAAACAGCGATCCAAGTAATATCACCTTCTTACAGCAAAATAAATGTTTTCGTTGCTCA
This sequence comes from Serilophus lunatus, assembly GCA_013399895.1. Classification (NCBI taxonomy): domain Eukaryota; kingdom Metazoa; phylum Chordata; class Aves; order Passeriformes; family Eurylaimidae; genus Serilophus; species Serilophus lunatus. Next base: position 729,240 of record VXBA01000138.1, read on the forward strand.
TCAGAAATACAGAAAGATTAACTGTAGATTAATCGAACTGAATTAATCAGAATTGTGAAAAGTTGGTTAGGAGACTTTTGTGTATTTGCTGTCAATTTAAAAAACACAGTTTCTACCTTTCTTCTGGTACCTACCTACAACACTTTATCCCATAGCACTGAAGGTTTATAAATAATTACCTGAAGGGGCTCCAACCCAGGCCAGACCAAGGACTCCATCATCAAAATCACGGTCTGTAAACACGTAGGCCAAGCAATAATCATCATGATTCTGCTCTGAGTTCAGTTCCAGAAACTTCTCCACACCAATGTTAGGAAATCTAAAGGGATTGGAAGAGTCCTTCTCATCTAAGGTTGTGTTAATCTAAAAGTAAAATTGAAACAAACTGTAAGACATGATTCATTTTCACTTGATTTGCAAATGCCAGCTAAGAGGATTACTGTTGTCAATAGCTTGTTATGGTATGTGGGTAAAGATGTTGCTTAAGATTAATAAGCCTTGACAAATTATCACCCCAATATTTGGAAAACAAAGTTCTTCAAAAAAAATGAAGAATTGCATTTGTTCAGTAAATCCCCACTCTCTTACTTCCTTCTTTTTTCCATTCCATCAGTACTCAATAGCATATATTTATCCTCTTAAATTGTCCCTTCTACAAGGAACTTCCAACCTGGATAGCCATTACCTGTTTTAGTATGAAGTTCTTAGAGAGCAGCAATACAGTTAATTCACCACACACTGCTGAAACACAGTAAATTGATTCCCATGGAAAAAAATGACTACAGTTTAATAACAGAAGTAGAGGGCTTTTGACAACAAGCACTAAAACCAAACCAAATAAACAGTTTAGAGCACCATTTACTACAGAGATACTTGTGCTAAAGAATGGTTGTAAAACAATAAATGGGTACAGGTGAACAGGACATTTCAGAAACACAGTCTCCAAGTACGATCAGTGAAGCTGAAAGCATTTCCCATATAACTTACTCTTATTCTTTTCACCATGAAGCTGATGTTACGGATTCCTGAAAAATCTGTTGACTGGTAAATAGTGTCAATTGCTTTAACATGGCTGGATATCTGTCAAAAACAAAAGTATCTACAGTTCAAAGATTATGCACTACACTACAACTTATCTTAAATAGCAGAGCTTTGAAAAATATTACCCAAATAGGATTGCATACATACAGCATTATGAATAAATAGTAAAAGTCAGATTTGCAAGTGACAGTGGAACTGCAGACTTCAAAAGAAGTATGTTAATATGCTAGCTATATTTTTAGTGAATTATCAGGAAAAACACCAAATCAAATCAACCTCTTCTCCAGTTCATAGTACATTGACAAATGCAAGGCACCTGCCTTTAGCTGGCACTGCTTTTTAAACCATCCACTACATCAGATACTACAGGACCAGATCTTAGACTCATTAGGTCACAGTGTTTTGAGCTAAAATTTCAAAGGGAGGACTAGGCAGGTGTTAAAACAGAGGCCTGGCAGGCTGTCAGGATAGAACTCCTCAGGAAGGATTATTTTTCCAAGAACTGAGTATGGCCAGACTGTAAGTCCTGCTAAAGCTACCACAGCTGCTATTAATAGTTAAAGGAAGCAAAAGTGGCCAGGACTTGTGACAGGAACAGCACCTTTTTAGCAAAATAAAAAAAAGCTGTTTCAACAATATCAAAATCACTTTAACAAATGAAACAAGACATTCTAATGTAAATAAGCAAAGATGCACAAAAGTTAGTTACATGAAATTTATCAGAACTACGTAAAAGCAGATCATTTACACCAAAGGGATTGGAAATACCTGTGCAATTACAGCTTCCCTGGTTCCATAATGTTTGTAGAACAAATGATCAGTCTGAATATACAGTTGACACGTATTTTTTTCAGCCTGAGTGGCACGTTTTTTTCTTAAAAGCTGTGGACCATCATTCTTAGGCTCTTCAAAAGGCTTCTACATATATACAGGAAAGAATACATTAATTTTGTAGATCTACACGCTGCACTAGATTACCTAAAAATAGCACTGGATTATTTTAAACACACTCCACTAAAATAAACAGATTTTCATTCTTCAACTTGCAAAGTTTCGCAAAAGTTGAACTTAGTATGTTATACCCAGTTTTCAAGTATTTTTAATGAAATCTAAGTGAAACCCTCCTCTGCATTTCATTTTGTATTACAAGAGGTAGATAACATTAAATAGATTTTTTTTTTCGTTCATGTTATCTTTAGAATTTTTCTTTTTCATAACCCTTTTCTAAATGGTTCGTAGATTAGGAAACAAACCAGCACTGGTGGGACTTCAATGCACTTCCCCTAACACTAGTTATTTTAAATTCTAATTACCTTAGTCAACTACCTCAGCAACAGAAATATTTGAGCACTTCAGCATGGAACGCTCTTTAGTCAGTGGTATCTGGTAACACATTGGCCTTAAAGTACTCACTAGTTGATAGCCCACTCTCTCCATGAAGCTTTACAATCAGATTTTTGGAAAAGCATGTTCTCATTACCAAGGCTGAATTGTGCATTAATGTTTCTGGAGTCATGATGTAAGTAAAGTTTTAGCTGCTGATCCTATTTAAGAAGCTATATTGCATAGTTTTGTTGGTATATATTCAGCTGACGCCACAAAGTGTGGAACAGCTCAGATCATAATTCTAAGAGAAACTCAATAACTTACTATTGGGGAAAAAAAAGTATTTCACAACATGTGGTGCAAACCTGAAGGCAAAAGCACTGTGGGACTCTAAACAGGTACACAAGTCCCTTCCACAGGACACTTACCTCTTACAGCAGGCAATCTGTAACTGCAACCCCTTCAATCTTAGAAGGTTGTTAATAAGACCCTCCCATTCACATTACTTCATTTTCCAGTAAAAGCACCCAGATATTCCAAGTGTGTTACATTAACATAACTTGAAAACCCAGGTGTTACTACTCTTTAGAACCAACATATTACTTGGTGATCAAGGGCTCTTTGAACTCTTCCTATTTAACTGCAAAAAAGCATATTCCTCATCTCAAGCTTGATTTCCACATCCTTCTAAAAGTCTAATTGTTGAAAAATGTGAGATCATGTGGGATTCATTAAGACTATAAGCTAATACACCAATGCCATAGAAGCAACAGGAAAAAGAATTTAGAAAAAGTATGTTAATAAGAAACTTCTAGCAATAATTTAAGTAGCTCAAAATTTGGGGAGATGATGACTGACCAAAAGTAAAAGAGACAACATACAAGAAATAGGAAGTTATCACACAACCAATCAACATAATCCATTAGCCTGTGTTGTACCTCTGTTGTTGGTTCTTCTATACCAGTCATCTGGTACTTCTGCATTCTTTCAAATACTGAATGATCTGCACAACCTCCTTGTGGTCCATATTTATGTGGATATTCTAAAAAGAGGAAGTCCAGGTTGAGTTTTCAAATTCTAAGTCCAAAATACGGCTGTATCACTGCAACTTACTCAGTTGGTGTCCAATATTGTACAAGCGGTTTGAAGAAAGCATTCTAAGAGTCAAGCTTTATGCAGCTGTCTTATTTTCATTAAGCATTTCTACGAAGATACATCCTTAATTTTACAAACAGAACAAAACTAAGAATTGCTTCTTAACATTGTTTTCTTAAAGACAGCTCAAGAAAATATGATGAAGTGTCTAACATGAGCTATGGGTACACATCTGTACCCATTAGCCTGAAGTAACAGCAGCCTCCAAAAAATGAAATTACAATGGAAAATTATTAGAGATCAAGTATACCAAAGACTGCTTAGATAAGAGAAAGGGAGTTTTATTCTGCATGGTAAACAAACTAAGAAACATTGCTAACATTCTTAGAGGATTTTTTTTATTTTAGTCATTCCACAGAATTTCTAGAGGTGGTTTTTTTTGTTTGGGTTTGTTTTTGTTGTTTTGGTTTGGTTTTGTTTTTTGGGGGTTTTTTTGTTTGGGTTTTTTTTTTTTACATTATACTACTTAACTATTAGTCCATAAGAACTGAAAGGCTAGTGATCCTTGGTTTTAAACTCAACTCTACAAGTCAGAATTATGAGTTTGCTAGCTGTCTTCTTGACAAAGTGAAATGTATGATTTCCATTCTGGAATGTAAATCATACAAGTAAGGATAAGAAATCCATGTGTTATGTATATATGCACATGTGCAGACTTGAAATTCAGAGTTACAGATTACAAAATTAGAGGTACATTTTTAAGATCTACAGGCAAGTAAAACAAGTCTGAAAAGAAACATTTTCACCTCCTCTTTACTGTAGTTGACTGTTTAAATTTAAAAACAAAACTGCAGTACTATCCATGTACTCATCAGTTAAACATGCTGCAGATCCAAATTAGCTCAGTGAGAATATCACACAATTGCCTGTTTAACAAAGGCAATTATTTCAATAGTTGCCAATGCAGATATCACAGTACAAGGGAATGTGCTTCAGACACACACAGTTAGGTTTCACTGTAAGTATCTGTTGCAGATTTGTAAGCAACCTGTACTTGCAGAAGCTTCCTCTGGAGATGAAAAATCCTGAAGAGGCCTTGTCCCTTCAGTTTCTTTGCAGATTGGATCCATTATAAACTGGTGGCCGAGTGAGATAGTGGAATATAGACTATGTAAGCCACAGGTTTAAATACTTACTAAGCCAGTTTCTATAAGGCAAACCACAGTTTCAGCATCAGCTCAATAGAGTGCAGGTTTGGTCAGAAACGTGTAAACTTTACAAAGGTTTGTTGGTGGGTTCATGTTTTTTATTTTCATTTAATAGGTTTTGTTGTTTGTTTTTAAAAAAAAAAAAAAAAAAAAAGAGTGGAGATCCAGATCACAGAGAAAACAAAACAGACACATAAGAGTAGATTTATAAAGCCTAAGACCTGGCAGCAAGGACCTGATGTCCACATATGCATTTCAGGTGATTTTACCCTGGACTAGCTCTGGCTCTCTGGAGCCAATTCCTGTTTGCAGTTGGAGCAGAGCAGATGCCCCCTTGGAGCGTGGTCTGAGACACAGTGTCATCTGACAGCTGCCTTTAATTATTTTTGATTCTCATATCTGTTCCCTATAGTCATATTGCATGATACTGCTAAAAACTCTTCTAATATACAACTTACAAGTTTATTTAATTCCTTTCTGCATATTTGTTTCAATTTCTACCACCATACAAATGCCATTTTTGAACTGCTGCCTCATCACATTTCTCCCAGCACAGTGCCAGAAGAATGAAGAGAGAAAATCCACTTACTGTAAAGTCACCTTAACCAGTTTGCTCAAGCAAAGTAGTGGAACACTGACTGGGCTACAATCAATATCAAGCAAAACGCACCACACTTTGCTGAGGTCACTTTGTACTTTTTGGGATCCTGTTTACTATCAGTAGATTGGAATTACAAGCAAAGGATTATAGATATCGTTCTTCCCTTCTCCATCTCTACCACCTTTTTTTCCACTCACAATAGCATGAAAAAAAATGCTACTAGTTTTAATCTAATGAAAATTCTCATTAACTACTACCCGATTTTCCACCTCAAATATTTCCCTCTGCAGGTTACCCAGGGGCAGGAGCAATGGACAATCCTGCCTTACCACCAGCACATTTCACCTACAGAAAACCATTGTACCTTTAAAGAAACTCCTGCAGGAGCCCCACCCTGCTGTACCTTTAAGACAACGGAGAGAACAAACTTGTAATAAATGCTTTCAGTGCACTACATATCTTTTCTATCTTTTTTTCCCAAAGAGGTTAGGAAATCCCTCGACATTTTAACACTAACTGCCTGCAATTCAAATAAATATTTCTCACTTCAAAAGTAATAATCTAGTAAGAAACACTTGAAAAGTATGACAGTTAAAATGATAAAAAATTGAACACAAAACAGGCTGCAAGAGCAATCACCAAGGTTTTGCATGTGCTGGAAAAGACAAATCCCACTCATTTGAATGGACACATTTGAAACCACCCTGCTAAATGCAGGAGGCATGTAATACAGGATAGTTCACTTTGGAACCACATCCAACTTAGAGGGAAAGCGGTACACTGTATTTTCTTCTCCAAAATGCTGCACTACCCCCAAACTGTGAAGGCATCATCACCTCTTCATCTTTTGAGACTTCCTATTTCCATCGTCCCCTGCAGCACTTCCATTTTTAAATTTCTAAGGCAAAGCAAAAACTACATGTTGTCAGATGACTTGGACAGTTTGGACCCAACATGACAAGTCTGATCCATGCTCTTGTGATGCTTCTAAATGCTCTGAGATGTGCCAGCTTTCCTTCTGCCAGCGATTCGGGAACAAGAGCTCCTTAGCCCATCTCTACCACAACCCTGCGAAGCGAGGAGGAGAAAACACATGCCTTCACCATGAAATGTCGGCTTGCACTGAATGCAGAGTTGACAAAAAACAAAACTATTTTCCAACAGAGCTATAGTGGTTAATATCACACTTGATTTTCTAACTAGAGAAAAATCATTAGGCATCATTTTTCTTTGCTAGCATTGTCCACTTTCAATTTTTGTACATCCTGACAGAATGTTAAAAAAGTATAAAAATTAGATTAATATAGCAATAAATCTAAAAGCCATCCCCAAAATCTTGTCATTTCATACTTTTTGACAGTGGTGTCTTATTCTAACAGATGGCACATGATTATTAACAACATATTCAACTCCAGATGCTCAAAATAAATTTTTTTTCCTTTTATGAAAATGTACTACCTTCCTCAAAGACATTATTTAACATGTGAATTTTTTTCTTCTACTTGTCAGTAAATAATATGACCTGTTGAGCATTTAGATTAACTACTAATGATTACTGGATTTAGGCATCTGGAGAAAGAATACATCAAACTTCCAGTAAAAATCATGAAAATTTGATTCTTCAACAGTCACAGATTTGCCCAGTACCAGAAAAAGCAAGTGTCAGAACAAAATTCTAATGTAAGCAGATACAAAAAACATCTTTATTACAGATTTCATTTGAAGCAGTCTGTGACACTGCTCCCATGACAACTGTCAAGTAGACCTTTATTATTAAATTGACAACCACAATGTGATGAAAAAGAAACCAAGTTCTCATTAATAACTGAGTTTGCAATGGCCAGTACATTGAGCAGACAGGGCATTCCAAAAATTATGAAATACTTCACTTTCAGTATTTCAGTTGTATGGTTCTTCCAAAACCAAAAAGACTACGTTAATTTTCCCAAATGCCTGAACAGGATTTCCCTGTATACTTTTGATCTGAGGAAATACTGATTTTGTATTTTACAGCATGAACTCAGGGGTATACTTGAAGCACTTATGATTTAAATAAATATAGTTCAAATGAACTTAAAGAAATGTTTCCAAAATATTTTAATGTAAACAGCAATTTGCATCTTTCTAGTTCTACATTATAAAACAGTTTGATCAAGAGTAGTTTAGAAACTAAAATCATTCAATTTGTGTTTCAAGTCATGAATAGAAGGCTGCCTTCCACTGGTCACCAGATCCACTGTAACAGACAAAAGCTGCCTTATAAAGTTGACAATATAATCCCCATTTACAAAACAACTTTTGTTTAACTACTGAATAAGAACTCATTGAGATGCTAATCATATGTTGCATTGTGATTTCTGAAAAGCACTAAAAAGCATATTGTTTCAAAAGGCTAAAACATGGGTGACCAAAAACACTCAAATTAAAGCAAAGATGACTTTTTACCTCAGTCTCCCTCAAGTTAGAAATGTGACATTTTTGTTGCTTTTGTCCAATGTAAGATACTAGTGCTTTGACTCTTATTTCACAAGAGTTAACTTTAAATTAGAGCAGTAACAACAAATTAGCACGCTTGCTTTGATTTTTAAAGCTACTATAAAGCTTAGCTTTCTTGAATTGTTAAGGTTTCTATTGGAGCTGCAGTTCAATGCAAAAATGAAAGGCAAAAATAATTTAGCTTCAAAAGCACTATTCAGAAAGACTGAAGTAGTTGTATACTTCAGATATTTCAGACCATAGAAATCCTAGAGGCATTCAGGATACCAATGAAAAAAGTGAACCTCTACAATCAGAACACAGGCACATCAGACTGCACTGGCAGCAACCAACAGGAGTGAGGCATTTTTAAATAGTGCTGCTTAGACTTGGCTCCAGGAGCGGCTATTTTCAACCATGCTGAGCAAGCAGCAGTGCTCACTCACTCGGTGATTTGGAAGCCATACTGTACCCTTGCTTTAATGTGGCTGGCTGCAATAGATTTAGACAATCCCCCCTGATAATCTGATTTTGTTTCTAACTGATGGGTTTGATGCACTAGATTCAACAGTGGAAGCCAACACACCAGCACCTGAATAATTAAAAACACCCCGACATATCCTGCTCCCATTCACTTCAGTAAGACATTACTAGAGAGCAAATTTCATCATTAGCTTTATCCAGTTCCCAAGCTATGCATTTACTCCTCCAACAGAGATCACTTCTACAAACAGCAATAGTAACTTTCATGAAATCAATTTATCTGCTTCTTTAAGGTGCAGTTCTATTTCTGTCAGCAGTCGATAACAGTGAAGTATTTTTAGTCACTCACTATTTACAGCATAAGGAATTGGGACATGAGACAATCTTCTTCCTTGTCTCACCCTTTGAAAACTGAGCGGATCACTTCACTGCCTTATGTCTCTTACTTTCCTCCTCCCCCTCATTTCAACAACAGGGTTAATAACATCCTTTATAAAGCAGACAGTGCCTTGTTTCCACCTAGTCCAAGGTAAGTGGTAGTCTAGCTTTTGTAATATTTTTAGTACTTTTCCCCATTACTCTCCAGCTACAGCAGCAAACCCTGTAACACTCCAACAGCAGCCAGCAAGGCCAACTGCCTCCTCACCTCCTGAACTGACTTCTGCCTGCAATGCTCTGTAGAGCTGAAAATGAAGTGCGTGCTGCAGCCTCTCTTTGAGAATTCAAAGTATGGAATGCTATCCTGTAAAGTTACTTTATTCTCAAATATGCATCTTGTAAACACCAGGAAAACATACAGTGAGTCAGTCAGAAAACAAGCACAGCCTACAATGTACATAAAACTCGATAAATGCATTCATTCACAAGCTCTTTGAAATTATGGAAATTCTATTTGATTCTGAGTTAGTAATCACATTTACAGAATGAGATAACAGGAAGGACACCTAGCTCACAGCAATTTTAACATACTCAAAGACAGCCACACAGCCACTGAATGTAAAATACAAAAAACTCACCCAAAATTGCTGAAGTTTTAGTAGAGAAAGATCATTTCTCTTCACTGCATTCGTACAAGAGAAGTAATCAAGGGGAGCAATATGCAATAACCCTGTGTTTCTCACTGGCTTACGGCACAGAGAAAATTATAATTCATAAACCCAAATCACAAAGAGAAATTTTCCTCATCTAGCTTCCTATTCTTTGACATTTCTTTTCACAATGCAGCTCATTATGATGTACTTTGAAAAGGATTTATTCAAATATCATCATCAGAGTGGTTCAAGTAACTTTTAATGATCTAATACAAGTCTCCTCATCCAATTCAAAGTAAGATTCAAACTCAAGCCTTCAAGGGTTTGCACAGTGTCCCATTGGAACACATTTTTAAATGAAGTTACAGTTTAAATTGATTTTTAAGCATGAATGAAGTCCTACCTTGAAAGACAGTTTGTTAGCTTCAATAACCAAAAGGTACTCTTAAACTGACTCTCTGCCAACATCTACTTGTAAGGATTCAAATTTGGAATCACAGCTTTACTGCAGTATTTTTGAGGTTCAGCATGAAGGTACTTAAGCATCAAATAAAACTGATTGGTATTACACCTGAAGACTGATCATACATAAACAGCAGACAGAGTGCAGGAGAACTCTGCTGCACCAGTTCTGAAGATGTGGAATTATTTCATGGTACTTTTTCATCCTTGGGCACTTACAACCACAGCCAGACTTCTGGGGCTATACTCATCGAACTGAAGTGCTATCCTCTGTACAGTTCCATCAGCTGCTGTGTACAAAGGGACACACTGAGTGCCACCACCTCTTGTAAAGGACTCTCTGAAGGCACGTGTGACCAACACATAGAGGGGAAGCTTTTATTTCACACAAGTGCCATCTTCATGAGATATTGGTAATTATGCAGTGGCCTGAACTTTTATTACCTTTTATTTTCCAGGTCACAGGGAAGAACAATCAGCATAGATTATTTTAAGAAGGCATTTTCAAAAGAAAATGTATCCATTGGGTAGAAAGTGTACTGCTTTCACACTTAAGCCTGACTGCTAAGGAGTTCTTAAAATGGCAGAATAAAGACAACTCACTCTGGTTTGCCATAAATCTCTCTCACACCATAACTGCGTATGAATCACTTCAGGACAGCACAATTCACAGTGTCATACACAAGCCAAAGTCTCAATTGATGCTTACAAATGACTTATAGGTTTTGACATTTAATAAAAAAAATTTCATCTGTAGCACAAAATGGAAGTACTCACTGATATCATCTTCATGATAAATGACAGAGTGGAATGGTAAGTTTCTGTCCTTTATGTATCTCTCTGCTGGCTCAATATAAAAGGTCCCACTGTGAGTTTGGATGAATCCTTCAAATTTTCCATCGATAACAGACCCATGAGTAAAACTTCCCTGCTCACCTGTTAAGGGACAAGGTGCATTAGTTTTTATTATACCTCTCTAAAAGCTTTCAATCCTGTGCAAACATCAAGCATCACACCACCCAGGGTGTTCAGCAGAGTGCTAACACATGATACTTGCATAATTATCCTGATCATGTACCAGTTCCCAACTGCTAAAAACCTGCATGAATTCTAGGATAATAAGATTCTGGATAACAGCAGAAAGGCATTCTGGCAGAAAGTTTGTGTCTGATATTTTAAGACACAGATAATTCAGCAGTAAGACACAGTTATAGCAAAATCACAGCCCCTAAGCTCAACATCTTCTGAATCAGATGCACAAATAACATGTTTAAAAAAGCATATAATGAAGAAATCAACTCAGTATTTTAAAGCTGTTACATATACAGCATGTGATCCAAAAGCCAAATCCTGTCCTTATACATCCATTTATACTACCATATTTTTTTTTTAAAAAAATCACAGAATCAGAGCATATCCAGAACTTTAAAAATTTTCCAAGAAAGATTTCCCCATATTCAAGACTTCCATTTTTCTCTTCAAGCATAATCCTCTTAAAACTGTAGCTATGTTTAAATGTGACACAGAGTGAATTTGTATTTAGAACAGTCACAATCTGGGAAAGTACAACTGTCAAAATTTAATCATTGACAGCTACAACACACAGGATCCCAACATGCCTTTTCCATATAAAGGATGAAAGATTACTCTACTAAAAGAATATATATTCCTTCACCAAGGAAAGTTCAGAATCACATTATCAGATTATCAGAACTGAACTCATTCTTGTAATTAACCAGCACTAATTCCTAATTAACAATCACCAAGAATTACATAGCTCATATACAGCACTGAAATGTGGAAAAAGTAGCTTGAAGATATCCCATACAACTCTTGAGAAAACATCAAGAAGTACAAGTATGCTTTGCAGAATATTAAGACATTTGTAAGTGATCACAGATTTGGTTCAAACTACATCCTATTAGAATGTACATCAATAAAATGAATTTATAAGCCACGGATCTTTCAGAGTGAATTTCAGAGAACTTGGAAAGAAGTCTCTTGATTTAAATGCAAATCAAGAACCAACTGCAAAATAGTTTATTTACTGAAGTCTTAGCTTTGTTCATGATTTTTATTACAAGTACCAAGTTAGTTTGAATAAGAATAAAGAAGATTAAAAGAAAATGTAGAGTAAGCTAAGGGAATAGGTTCATAAGGATCCTGTAATCTGATCGATTAGCAATAAGGAAAGAACCAAAAGCTCTTCAGAAATAACTTCACCAAATAAGAAAAAAGGCAACAAAAATCCATATACACCCTAAAAGCCCTCTGACCTACTCGAAATAACTGGTAAATTTAAATGCCTAGATATATATGAAGCCCTAAGTGTGTAAACTACTTTTCACAGTTTAAAAGGATCATTTCAAGACTGTAGGACATCACTAAGAAAGATCTTCAGGAAAACCAAACAGTACAAAGAGGGGCAGAGTAAGTCTTAATCCATCTCTTCATGTGCTCTTAATCCTTTAATTCTTCTTTTTCAACCAATTTTATCTTTTGTAATTACTGAAATCAGGTATATTACCCTTAATGATGGTAGCTCTATATTCCTCCTATTCGTTTAAACTAAGAACGGTACCTGATCTTTTTTCTTTAATGCATGCAGCTTTTTCCTTTTAAAATGCAGCAGACTCACGTGAGGAGTATGTCCATAAGCAGAGCTGAACTTCAAGTTTTATGGATATGAAAATTATTAGAGAAAATACTCATTTGTTATGTGTGAATCTTATATGAGAATAAAAGCAAATGGAGCTTGAAAGCACTAGATGCTTTATTAAAGTTCAACAAAAAAGATAATCTAATAATATAGATACTCATCTTTAACATGACCTATTAAAAAAACTCCTGTTCAAAATTACTGCACTTTCATCCATTTTAAAGTGCTGTACTTACCATAAATGTGTCCAGTGTAAATATGGGAGGTATCATAATCAATTACTTGGTTCGATATTTCTACTTTAAAGTCATCACTAAAAAGAGATGTATCTCTCTTCATTCGAAGGTTGAATTGCCTAAAATGAATAGAACAAGATGGTAAATTGGCTTTGAGCTTCAATTACAAAGCAGTAAACAAAGTACTTCTAACCAACATTTCTGTGCAAACAATTTGCAAGCCCTGTAACATTTATCTGTAGAAAAGGTTTATACTTTACAAGAATTAGACCACAGCCTAGAAGGATTTTCTTAAGCAAGATTATTTAGATGCTTTTGATACAAGAAGCTAAATTTACAAGATTTAAGCCAGAAAACTGGGTTAGACAAATACATAAATCTAAAATGCTGACTTGGACGATATGCTTGTTCTCATTCCTTCAGAAGACACACATATAGCTTAAGGAAAAAGGAAACTATTTCACTTCACAGCACTTTGAAGCAGAAGAGATAAGAATAAGTATCACTTATTTTACTTTCATTGCTGACATTTAAATAACAAACGAAGTGCAGGTGAAATAGTGTTTCAACTGAAACTCAAAAAAATAAGATGGGGAACAGCATCTAATAAAAAATACTCAAACTGGTAGAGTTACATGCACAACTATGGAAACAGTTCTACTCATTGAATGGTCTTGTTCAAATTACAACAAACAACACATCCCTTGATGCAAATATTACTGTCAATCTTCATGTGAAACATAAAACCTTTTGTTCATAGAAAAACAGAAGTTTCACTTAGTAAAGTCAAGCAACATAACTGAAGTGTTCAAAATGCCTGAAATTATATGAATTCATGTGTGACAACTGTTAGCTTGCTTCAGAATGTGGTATTCTCTTAAATTTTGTATCAACATATTATGCAAATACAGGTTAGTAAAGTTGTTGAAACTTCAGCCATTTCAATTTCAGTCTTGATTTTCTTCCTACATTTCTCTCTTTCTGCACAATCACAAGACTGAAGTGTTATAGTTACAGCACCAATGTTACACAAAAAGTACCTCTGATAAGACAACTACACCTGTGTCAGTCCTCATCTAGAAAACGTGCCCAGTACACCAGCAGCAGATCTGACCTTCACACACCGTGGAAGCTACTATCCATTTGTGCTAACAGCACAATTGCCCAGACAAATAAGCGCCACAGCCTGAAGTTGATTAAATCTAATTACTTTTTAGTAATTAGCTGAAGTATCCACAAAATATCTTCACTTACATGTTAAATATGACACCACATTTTCTAAGTATTTTGAAACAACTGTGCATTAAGATGCAAACTTCAAGATCAAAAAAAAAGTCATGCCTACACTTAAAACCTGGGAGGGGCTGTTAGTGACTCATGTTGACTATTCTGTAACACAAACAGTATTTCACAATCAAACCATATTTATTATTGCTGTCACAGTGTTAATAAAGCTTCAAAGCAAGTACTCTCCTCTGGCAATGTGTTAGAGGTATCTACTGCAAGGTCTGGTAGGTGGGGAAGGTTAAACCTCAGCAGTTCCCTGTGACTCAGGTCTTGTGCCAAGCTGAGCAGTGCTCCTATCACATTTTCAGTATAGATATATTTTATGAAGGTCGATCCTCCTGTTACCAAGGAAGAAACAGTTTGCTACAGACACATCCAAGTACTGGAGTCACTGAGAATTAAGGACTAAGGATTCTTCAAGTTAATCTTCCTGCTACCTCTGCCACAAGTCTTTTGGGAACACAGAGGTTCATGAGGAAGGTGAAATAACACAAAAAAACAGCCCAGAGAAACATCCTAGGGCAGAAAGGTCAAGATTGCACAATACATTTTTCGAGGGTGGGGTGGAGACTTGTACGGAGACTTGAAGCCACTTTATGCGGCTCTCCTGGGCAAAAGTTAAAAATGAACAGGTAGAAAGAAATTAAGATGAGTACTGATAAGAATCTGAAGAACTTTATTCAAGTACTTCAAAAAGTTGTACTCAGGCTGCAATATATTGCTCAGGGCGTTTAAAGACTGGAACTTCACTTTAGCTTGAGTCTTCCCAGTGACTGAATTCTCCAGAGTTAGTCAAGGATGGATCAGACTAAGTGCATGAAGTTAGACGGCAAGAGATCCTGGACCCTTTAAAGCCTCTCCTCCCTTCTCCAGAATTTGATGGAAGACTTCTTACCGAAAGCAGCCTGGAATTCTGTTTCTGTGATGAATGAAATATCTACTAATCCCAGTCAGAGCACCTATTATGGCTAAAACTACTTTTTCCTCACAAAAGAAAAACAGGTTTTCTGAAAAAACTCCATCTATATCGCACTTTTCTTTCAGAAGTGCAAAAAGCATTTCTTTAAGATGTTTCTGGCTGTATTCATGTAAGCTTCAAATAAAACGAAGGAGCAGTTGTCTCTAACACAACTGCAATAGCAGATTTCTGTCACTCTGGAGTGCACTGTGCAAGGGAATGCAGGATTTCCCCGGTACTAACTCCCACCTATGCCAGCAGGGAGGGGGGGAAAACCCCAACACTTGATCTCAGGCTGAAAGCCGATAACTTGCCACATTTAGCTTAATATAACACCAAGTGCAGAGATGAATGAGCCCCAGGCCTCAGTTGTGAAGCCGCCCAGGGTATCCACAATTGCCAAACCATCTATGTTCTCATCCTTCCAGGTCAGGAGGACATCCAGCACGGTGCTGCTGGGCCACCAAAAGTGACTGTCATCTAACCAGGCTTCAGGGTCAGTCTTGATACTACAGGACTTGCTTTTAGAGGGGCAAGGGGAAGCTCAGTGGAGTCCACTGAGCTGGAATGGTTCTTCTCTCTGTGTGGGATACCCTTCCATCAATACCACCCTATCTGTCACTCCAAAATGGACTTTTATGTACCAAATAACAAGTTTCACAAGTTTAAAAATTAGGAAGCCTCTATTTACTCTCCTTGTATTTTCCACCCTCTTCTTTCTTTACACATTGGTACATACCAAACACCACGAATTCTAACTCCTGTTGCTAATTATCTATTCATTAATAAAATTAACTCTATTAGCAAGATTAGAGAACTATTTCAAATATAAAACAACTCAGCTGTGTTTGACACTAACAATTCTCTGTTTAATTTCTTAACTTAGTTAAACTATTAGATAACCTGATCATCTCACAGCTATTTTTAAACAGGTCTTTTCTTAGTCATTCAAACATGCGTGATGGGAACAGGATTATCATCTGTCTGGACTGTTCACCTTCTCAACAAAAAATTGAGAGATTCCTTTAGTTCTCCCCCACAAAAAGAGGGAATGGGAAGCAGGAAATTTGGGGCTGCAGGGGGAGAAGGGAGTAAGAAGTGGAGGAGAAAACAAGCATTTATTCATCTCTACTTCTAATAATTAACAACTTCAATAAATCACCAAACTTCTAAATAGAAATTCCATTTTTATGGCTGTGGAGAGATGTCTTACAAGTGCTACTGAGAGGTGCCAATCAAATTAACAGCACTGAAAAGATGCCCGTTATAGGTGAGGAGACTCCAAACTACAGTGATTGATTCAAACAAATGGATAGTTGGCAGGAATCCCTCAAAAATCCAGTTTAAGACCCTAATTTCTCAGTAAGAAATTTCCAAAGACCCTACAAAATCCATTTCAGCATCTCACCCAGTACAGAAGTTTTCCTAACATTTACTCTGAACTTCTTCAAAGTTAGTATTTCTTCTCCTTTCTTGTAAGAAAGCTAAGTTAGTCACTATCTTCCTCAAAATGATGTGGGAAAGAATGCATGCCAGTGTTCTCACCTGGCTTAAATCTGAGGACAGGTGACTCGAGAGAAGTTAAACAAATTTGCCTATATAATTCTTGAATATGGTTTCTAAAACAGCTGGAATGGAAGAAATCAGCTTCAAATAAGCCTTTTGGTAATCACTATTTCCACACCATGCACCGAGCTCTCAGTGTAAACTAAGCTATTCCCCAGCCTGGCTACACATTAGGCAGGAGATTAACTAATTTCAGAAAAATAATGCCTCTTATTTACACACTTGCTACCTTGCAGACCACATTTCCCAGCAGTAATGATCTGTAATATAGAATTAAATCCATTAAGACCAAGTTTTGACCTTCCTTATCTGTTACTGTTTCTGCCTTAGGTATCTGAAAGCTGCCACTGTAACAGGCCATCACCTTAGTTACTAAATATCGGTAAAACTGTTTTTTAGATAGATAGATAGTTATATACTCTGCTTTGATAATAAACTGCATCTTATTAATGGCAGTACACTAGAGACTATCAAGAGGCACATTTTTGTTTGCCTTTACCTTACGATGTGGAGATTATGTCAAACTTAATAAAGATATAACACAGGAACTCAGGTCATAATTAAAAAAAATATATAATTGAGAGCACACATTGAACTAAAACCCAGACTTTCCCATGGGCTCAAGTTATGTTGATCCTATGTTCTAATCAGAGCAAGTACTTAAAAAAATCCCCCAACAACTCTGTTCATATACTGACAGCATTTGGTAAAACACACATTAAGGCTCACGTGGAACAGTTAATGCCTAATCTATTATTCCATTTCTTTTTAGTATGGGTTACCTTCTAAGATCAGTGATTTCACCACAATGGAATGTTAACAAGCCTGCAGACCTTTCCAAAACTGGCAGAAAAAGCTACTACCTATCAGTGGTACACAAAAGGGCACTTGGTATTTCCCTCTTCTGCCCTTCCTCAGACAAACTGCTGTCACCAGTGTCAGGCTGAGAGGCAGGATCACTCAGTGACCAGAGGAGGTTGTAGAAAAAGAAAAAAAGGGAAAAAGGAAAGGAAGAGAGGGAAGAGCTACTCCACAGCTGGAAGAAGTGGCTGGGAAAAGGAAACAGAAGGTCACGGGGTTGGCTACACTATGAAATATGACTGGAGTACAAGGAGGGTCCATTTAGGTTCATAGTCTTTTTTTCTCAGTAGGAACTAGAACAATCCTTGTAGCTGTGCCTCCATGAGACTCCTTAAAAGTCAGGATCTCTTCTGCTCAAGGTGCAAGTCTTTTATCCCTACTTATCTAAGAACTCAAAGACCCTCTTCTCTGAAAAAATGGGAGGGAGTCTATAAATGGAAGGGGAAATACTTCTTTCTGATTCCATAACAGACATCCCACACTGTAAACTCAGCTCCCACAAGACTATCGGACTCATTCCAACTTTGAACTACAGTAAGTAGAAGGCAGCTTAACAACCTAATAATGGGTTTATACTACCTACAAGTCTACAGAACCATCACATGGATGACATTATTTTTTTACAGTTTTAACTTCCTATTAAACCCACACAACATACTCCTTCATTTAACTGCTAATTCCCATGGTCCTGCTACTAACACTAAAGAAAACTTTGAGGCAGTCCCCAGGTTCATCATCCTTTCTTTTACCCACCTATATGCATGTAGAGTCATCCTCTAGGAAGTATTCATCTAAAAACCAGTTCTCTACAGCATTTCAACATTCGTAATTCCAGCTACAACACTTGCAGCTTATGTTTGTTTTCCACTGACACCTCTAGGATGATACTTGTGGTTATTCAGAGATTTCTTTCACGACTTTCAGAAATCAGACTTGCTAAGCTTGGTGTTCTAGAACACAACTGAGGACACAGCCTTCATTTCAAACCATTTGCCACTCATTATTCTTGATATACATAGCTGCAAGCAGGTAAGACAGCTGAGACAACATGAACAACCCAAGGAGGGTTACATGTTGGTTAAGTCTCACTCTAAGTCAAGTATCTCTGTCCTGAAGAGTATGGTGTGCAGATTTTAAAGGCAGAATAGTCTTTATTCAAGTTTGACTTTTATTTCCCTTTCAGTAAAACTTCTTTGGGAAGTTCTTGGTTTCCTGTTTACACATTCTAACAAACAAGAGATCAAAAAAAGGAAAACAGGTAAAGATACATTAGAATAAAATTACAAGCAAAGTTACTACATTAATTCAAACTACAAAAGTAGTTTAGAAAGAAGTTTTCTTTGTGAAACAAGTAAAGACAACAAAAGAGAAACATTCTGGCTGACAAAATGAGCACACATGGTAGGTACATTTAAATATACTGCTTTTCATTTTAAGAACATGGCTGTTTGAGAGCATGGCTACTTCTACTAAAGTGCCAAGGAGCAAAGCTGTAAACTATTAATACTAATTTTTACAGTACAGCTGGAAGCCCTGCACCTCAGCTGGGTTGTCTCACCAGTCTAACTCTACCATATCAGGTGTTTCCTATAAAAATCCAAGTGAAACACCAAAAGCCTTTTTTCCTGAGAACTACACATGATTCAGCCCACTGTCATTAAAACATTTAACCCACAGATCCAGCCTCTAAAATTTTTCAGATTCATTTCATTTTAAAAACATGTAAGAACTGAGGTCTCTGCTTCCCATTTCTGCAAGATAAGATCACTTTACTTACAAGCACCACCATAAGGTGGGTTTGGTGTTGGTGTGGTTTTTTTGTTTGTTTTGACAAAACACATGTAGAAAGCCAGACGTGACTCACAAGTCTCTTGCCTAGTATCTGTCAAGGTATGTAACTTGAAAAGCACAATAGATAGGTAATGGCTGAAGAATTGCCACAGAGAAGTGAATAACCCTGAAAGACTATTGTAAGAACTAAAGAGACCCCTTTTTCTTTTTTTTTCTTTTTTCCAGGGCAGAGTAAAATGAATTGCAATAAGTGAACCTGGCAAAGAATTCTCTTAGTAGAATTCACTAAAATAATTCTCCTAAATCTCACAAAAGCCAACCAGTCAGTCCTATTTGATGACCACTAAAACAACCTATTTAAGAAATTAGTCTGTTAAGGAGTGAGTTTAAGTGCACATGGAACTGTAAGAGACACAACTTACATTTTCAGATTAGCCCAGTAACGGTGAATCTGCTTTATGTTCTGACAGGCTCATAGAACATAGAAAACAGAGCCATTTCATCAATTGAGCACTATGATGCATGCACAGTTTAAAAAGTACTTGAATTAAATGCCATAAGAAGACCATCTAGTGTTTAATAAATACCTGGACTTAATAATATAAAGTTCTCTTCAATCCAAGAGTAATGACTAGCTCAGTTATGTCATTCCATCTCAGCATGGCAGCATGCTCAGAGTGTCACCTTTGAAATTCAGCTTGCCAAATACTATTTCTGTTCAGGTATCCTCCTGTGTTTTCATGACCTACTCAAACACAGCCAACAACTCTTATTTAAACACAAACATTTAACAGCTCTGAATAATGAAGGCAATATGAAGGATTACAGATTAATACAGAACCAAGAAAAACCAAAATCCTTCCGAATTAATTACAAACTGATGGTTTTTGGTCCATAGTTTTTCTATTATTTAAGGGCAGTGTACAGAACATATATTCCTACAAACATGTCTGAACTTAACAATTTACAGTACTTTTTTAAAAAAATAAAATTTTAGGTGAAACAGGGCTGAAAAACATAGCTACACTGCAAAACATCTAAAAGAAGTTCTCAATTTATCTTTAATTCAGTCATAAGCTGGTGTTATCATGTGTTCAAGTACCACTTGAAAATTCAACTGTTCACTCAAGTTGTGTGGGCAACTTTCCCAAGCAAGAGTCATCAACTAATGCAAGAGAAGTGAAAGTGGGTGTGGATGGACAATTAACAGGGCAAATCAAGCAAAAAAGTAGAAAGCATAAGTTATTAGGAATGCATTAAATAAAACTCTGACTGAAAATAACAGTATACATAGGTATACTTTCNCTGAATGCATCAGGATCTCGAGAATTCATAATTTTGTCATTAGGTAAAAGAGTAGTTAGAACATCAGATGTCATCCAAGTCTTTCAAGCTCTGCCCTCAAAATTAAATCACTATCATGTATTTCGCATATTTCTGACATCCTACAGGTAAAAGGAATTTGGTTTAGGACATTCTACAATTACTACATTGAAAAACTGGGTATAAAACACAACATGAGTTTTAGTGATGTCCAAACCTTCTTTTCCAAACTACTGACAAGGCCCTGACACACAAAAGTTACTCCATGTTACATTGCTTCACTGTATCATACTGGCCAAAGGCATTGCTCCCTATGAATTAATCCATGTATTCTGGAGGTGGGGGGTGTAGGTATGTGTTGTGTTTTACTTTTGGTTTTTCGCTTTGTGCGTTTTTTGAGAGGGTGTGGAGTGAGTTCAAAAACTACTTTATATTAACCAAGTTCCTGGTATTAACACTGTTCATTCATTAACTTTGTGTGAGCCTTCCCTGGACTCAAAGGGCACCTTAATTTAAACTCACAATAAAACATTCAATATCAAATGGCAGGTGAAAGAGCTGTAACCCATAGCCAGGATTGTTTTAAACTGCCATATTTCTTCCAACTTGAAACATTTTAGAAATGAGCACATTTTGCATCACTGGTGAAGCAATAATGTCAACTAATCTAAACTACATGGTTTATTATTAAAAAGAATTATTAAGTATCTACAGCTTAGTTCCAGCAATTTTAACTGTCCTATTAAGTTAGTGTTTCAGCATTGAACAGTGTGCCTGGTTCAGTCTGCCGTAACAAGCTGTGATTTATATTACCAAACAACAAGAATTTTGAAAAACTTCTGCTCTTAATAGTACATTGTGTGACATCTAACTTCCAGATGAAGGTTAAATAAGGCAGGGTTTCTCAGTGACGGCACATTATCTCCACTTCTAGAATTACTGGGTCTGGTATGAAAAAAGGTAGCTCTGGTTTTAATGCCATCATTTCAGTATCTATTTCACTATTAAACTATTAGCCCATGGAAAAGCAGTCACTTTAATTTGGTATAAACATAAAATATTTCAATTGTGTTTTCGTATTTTCCTTTCTCAACAAAAGGGTACCATGAGATACAGTTCTTAAACCCAAACAGTCTACTGAAAAGAACAGATTGTGTAAAATACTACTTATACAATCCTAAAATACTTAGAGCTGCCAGCCATTTTCTGGACAATGAAACTAAGTTTTAGTGAATGCTAATCTGAATATATCAGCACTGCCACTGAAAAGGCTGGCATTGCATCCTCCCTTCACCTCTCCTGCTTAGTTCTGCCCTCTTTCTTCCTACAGCAAGTTTGCCCACGTATTGAATGGAAGGATAAATTAATCTGGCTGAAAAACAAGCAGTCAACTCACTTTCCCATCCTGACTGGCCACGTGACCGACAGGTGCATCCTCTGGCACACACGGGAAGATTAAGTTTAGAAAGTTCCAACTGGTCCCAGAGATACAGCGTAGGGACTGCTGCAGCCCAGCCAGCCTCGCTTGCTGCTGCCAGCAGTGAATGGCAGTAAATATTAGGACAGCTTTTCCATTGCTTCCTGGCTACAAAGACAGCCATTTCATTAGAAGCCAAATCAAAGCACACGCCTGTAATTTCAGTACTCATAACCAGCAGCTGTTTAGTATCTTTATTAAGTTAAGGAGATGCAACTTGGACAGCTGTGTGCCAATGAACTACTACACCTGGACAAAGTCTTAACAAACCATTTGGTGTAAAGCCATCCAAAACCAATCAGGTGTAAGTTTTCAGAATCTCAAAACTCACTGATTGAACGCCTTGAAGTTTCATCACCTGTATTTAAATAACACAGTACTAAAACCATTTAGATAATAGGCCATGGACTCAACAGTATTTGCAAAAGCTTTATTTCCTACCTTCACACAAAGTAATTAGAGTACTTGACAGAAAGGTTTTAATTTTGTGATTCTCTGTGACGACATAAATCACTTAGTTATCACAATAAACTAGCTGCAACTGCAAAAAGCCAATTCTACTTATACAGCTTCTCAAACTACTAGACACCTTCAAAGCTCCATGAAGTAAAACACAATTTACTTGATCCTTCCTAATTTATATTCAAGCAAAATGAACATATTTTGTAAGAACACACTCAAACTGATAAACAGGAACTTCTGAACTAAGTTTACAGCCAGTCAACTACCCTCTCTTCAGCAAGAAGTGTTAGATGTGTCACAGGAAATTATCAAAATCCTAAATTATGAACTGGTTTGACCCTACAGTCAGTTTCCAATCAGCCTCCTCAATTAATGATGGATTTGTGCCTCAGAGCATAGGGATTCAGAATCAATTCCACATATAAACACCAACATTTCATGACTAATAGCAGCTCTTAACAAAATATTTATAAACCTGATTGTCCGAGGTCTGGTGTGTCACTAAGATCTGTGAAGTAAGAGAGGACACTTTTTTAGACGTCATTATCACGGCTGTAGCTACCATTTTTATATGATAAGGATTTTCACCCTACCTTGAGATCACAGATAAAATGCACAGAGCTGTATTTTACAGAAGATTACTAGGAGAGCTTTACAAATTACAAGATAAACCTGCTCAAGTGGACTGAAAATGTGGATTGCTCCCAGAAAGAATGGTTTCATCCTCCTTCTATCACCCCTTCAAGTTATACCGATTTTTTTTTTTCCAAATATTTTTTAGCTGGATTAGTTCTCAGACCCTATTCCTTGCATGGCTTTAAGACTAGCAGTGCTAGCACAAGGATGATGCTGGGAATGCAGTCAGGCCTGTTCCTCTCTGCAGCTGTGCACATGTTGGAAAGCCTACATTAACCATCAGCCTGCAGCTCAGAAGTGGCAGCATTAGACTGAAACTTCACTTCACTGTCTGGCAGCCTTGCTGGAGATTTAAAAGTGGAGAGGCTTACACTGTGAGGAGTCTCTGAAGCATTCCATTCTGCAGTCTGGTTTATTAGAACAATTTAATAGGGAAAACTAGAGACTGTCTGTGAAAGACACGGCAACAGCATGGCTATTCTTTAAACAACAACATTCCCTGGACTGAAAAAAAAAAAATCACACTTCAAAACATGGTTTTAAGGACAGGACTTCAAATGCAGGATTTGGGTTGCAGTTCTACAGCATTTAAAAATACAACCCTAATGCTAACCCTTCAGGGAGCATGCACTGAAATTCAGTCATTACATCATAAACTTCCACTAACAACACTTCATTCCCTGAAGAAATCACAAGCTGGCACAGAAGCAAAACATACTCATAAAACAATACTCTGAACAGAATCAGGACCTGGTTTTACATTTGCTCTGTCAAATTCCCTGTTTTTACATATGGCTAACATTTATGAAGTTCTAAATACTAAAATTTTAACTGAAATTATTAGAAAAGCAAGGGCATTACACATTCCTAAAATATGTTAAGACAGTGGTGCAGCAAAGGAGGGAGTCAGAGAAACAAAGATACGGACATATATTTTAACTTTCTTCCTGTTATACAAAAAGCAGGCAATTCTTAATTACAAAGAGATCTTCCTAAGTGAAGCCTACAAATTACACTTCAACTGGTCACTCCGAACATCTAACTTGTGTACTGGATCTTACATGCTAAACGGAAGCCAAAACAAGTCTTATAACAGCAATTATGTTTCTCCATCTCAAATAAGTTCTAAATTCCACGATAGCACAAAAATCAGATAACACCAACTCACACAAAACAGAACAGGTTTTTTGGCCTATTTTATAGTTTCTAATGCAATTTGAAATTTTACCTTTTCTCATTTAAGTCCTCTCAGGCAGTTTGGCATAATTTAAAAAAAAAAATACATATATACCAAAGCTGTATTACTAACTTAGGCTCAACTACCATTCTGCTCCCAATATGATTCCATTGTTCAGCTTCAAAGTGCATTAGTAATTACCATCAGAAGTTTGAATGAGTGATTACAAGTAACAATTTCATGCTTATACTGGACACTAATGTAAATACTTCATAGAAACTGTGAACAGTGCAATTTAGTGTATTCTAGCTAATATTATTTTGATGACTATTTCACTCTTTACATTTCACTATAATTAAAGCATACATGAATAAAATACTTCAAAACACCTTTTAAAATATCACTAACCTTCCATGAGCATGAAAGTCCAGGCGCAGGAACTGATCTTCATGGAATACTGCTCTTTTGGCACGCTGGTGTTTTTGGTGTAACACATCCACATCATAAGACAACCCTTCATAATGTCTAATGTACTTATTTAGAGGATTCCCATACTGGCCTGAAAAAGAGAGAGACAGAGAAGGTTTAGTGTGTCTGAGAAATTAATAAGGTTATAACCACATACCAGGCATGGCGGATCTGTGGTGATGAGGACCTAAATTCCACATTATATCCATTTTAGATTTTTTTTCTCTCCTCTGTACACCTTAAATTCATCCTTCTGTGGTCCCACAGACTGGATGCACACCTGCAGTTACAAGTGCATCAGGTGGACATTGGGAGACACCTTCCACTCGAATTTCACTCAAAACAAGTGTAGTGCATTTACTGCAAAACCACTCCACAATGCAAAGTACATCACTGTAGACAGGAAGCTTGAGGGATGTTTCAGAAATGACCTGATTCAAAAGGAGAAGTGCAACAGCTTTCTTCTGGTTCCCTAGAACTATGCTTCCAATTTCACTCTGTGACCATGACACCACAGTATCTGCTCAGAATGTTTACAATCTACATGCAAAATATCCAAGAAAATTAAAAGCAAATTATGCCAACTAGCAACACATTTTGTAACACATGTAATGTTCTACCACACAGAATGGCTTTATTCAAATGTAGATTCACTTCAGTCTGCTCTGGACATTTCCTTCAAGGGTATTATTAATGACTCATATTAGGAGTTCAAAAAAAAAATAAGGAAGATTTTGATCCTCCTATCTTGAAGGAGGAAGAGACATGCAGAACTGAGCAGAGGCACTCAATAACCACAAAATACAACTTGCGGAGAAAACCACAAGTGCTATGAATTCTGCAAGAAAAAAATTGGTGTCTCATAATCAGCTTAACCTCAGACCACCTAAAAGTGAGAGTTCTCAGAGACTACATGTGATATTTTTGTTCAGATATCTAAGAACATAATTAAGTAAATTAGTATCACCTAATACATGGCTCGCATTTAGCAAGCAATGTGCGCAATATAATACTACCATATTTTTTTAAATTCAAGTAATGCTATACTGCAGACAAATCACATTCAAGTTTCCCCACAGTCCTGTAGGCTTCCAAAAATGTTGACTTTTCATCATTAACTGCAAGTACAGTCCAGGAACAAAACTTCATCCTTGTTTCCTCTCACTCTTAGTCTCAAAACACAAGTCCATTCTCATCCAGTTTTCCGGAAAGAAAAGTGTCTTAGATATCTTAAACATTTAAAATGTGATTCAATTCAAGTAAGACACAAGCTCACTGTTCCAGTAACTAGTAGGAGTTCTGAGGATGCAGGATGTTCTCCCTGCCTGATGTTCCTCTCATCACTTCAACATAATTCCAGTAAATGAAGCATAAACACCACATATGGCCCAAGAACTTCTATAAACCAGACCACATTTGCCTGACACTATGCAAAACATACTTGAGCCCGACACTATGCAAAACATACTTGAGCCCGACACATGCTTTACAGCTCCAGGTATATGACACAAATGCATCAACATGAAAGAAAACAAGCTTCAAAATTAACTGATATGGGCTAAAACAAAGTTTTAATTGTTAAATGAACCAAAATCTAGAATACAATATTAATAACTCGCTTAAAGAACTGGATCAAAGTTCAGAATGAGTTCAGAAAACAGCAGAATGTGTAACTTTCTGTGCTCTAAAATTAACTTTTCTGTGGTAGGTAGCTTTTAATGCTGCACTCCTTAAATTGTTACAGACCATTTTTCCTCTTGGTATTGCAACATCCACTTTGAAGAACTTCATGCACCTAAAAAATAAGTTTTGAAGGATGACAATTTACTGAAAACCCAGTAACATTTGGCACCTGATCCAGATCTCATGACCACATGGAAAGATGAGAGACTGCATTTAACTGAGTCTAAAAGAATAGTTTTAAAGTGCTAACTACTGTGACAAGACAGCAAAAGACTACTGACCTTAAAAAGTCTTATACATGTTCTCTCTGCGAAGCAGAAGCAGACAGGGTTTTAAGCAAAAACCTTTCTTCTTAACAAAAAACATATACACTTTCTGTGATCACACAGAGAAGCAATGCTATTTCTTTTCTCCTTCTTCAAAACTTTAAGAACTCCTTAGGATTTAAGTACTCTCATAGCAAACACTTAACACAAACACTCTTGCTGCTCTCTTCTTGCTTAACCAGAGCAGCTGCAGATCACCAAGAGCATCATGGCCTTTCCAAAAAGGGACTTCAGACAGGGCTGGAATCAAGCCTTCAAAATGAACACTTACTTTCACTTCCAGAAGCAGCTAGAACATTAACACTGTATAACAGTTGCAGACTTGCAATGATGCAGCAATGCACTTCTAATAAAACCAGCTCCTTATCAAAAGGGATTATCTTCTTCACCAAGGAGCTTAATAAGCAGCTCAACCGTGGTAACACAAGAACCTAGAGGATTCTGTGGCAAAAGTTCATTAAATTGGAAAGAAGAGTTCACGGAAGTGTGAGGCAGGTACAACTGCTGGCTCCAGTTTCTGTAACTAGAAGATTCTGCATCCAAAAGGAAGAACCTGGGAGCAGTGCCCCCCTGGAAATGATGACAGTAGCACACACGCAGATCTCAGCCTCTGTTACAAACTCCTGCCATTATTTTCTTGCAAATGAAAAACGAGGGGTTTGGATTCTTGAGGGTTTTTTAATAAAGATTGCAAGACAAGATCTTTTCAAATAAGGAAACAACCAGGGAGCCTGCATTAAGAAACACCAAACCATGAGCATCTAAATGTAGTTTAAGGGAAGTGCTCTACAAATTCCATGTGTCGTGTTGTCATCAACCAACCAAAGACAGCATGATGCTTTTCCAGGCAATCTAGTGGAATAAGTCAGCATCATACCTCTCCTAAACTCTAAGTCAGAAGACAGAAACCCTTCAGGATACAGACAATGGAGAGTGACAACAGGATGGCTTTTGAACCTGACACTGCAGCCTTCTAAAGACTTGTTAAACTACATGTGGCATTTCTTATGACAAATTCCCTTCAGAAATGTAGCTTTATTCCCGTGAGTTTAGACTTAAATACAAGGAAAGACTTTAAACAGAACCAGGTAGAGCATTTAGGCAAATGTCTCAATGTGACAGACTGTGAAAGATTTTTGTGTATGAGGGCATACGACTCTCCAGTATCCCTAGAGAGCTGTGAAGAAACTAACTTACAGTTGTTCTCAACAAACACAAATCCCACTGGACAGGTATGGAGACTGAGGCATTCATTCTTACCTTTTAACTAAGCTTATGCCAAGGGTAAAATGTACCACCCAGGTGACTTTAGCTGTAAGTATCCTGGCACACCCTGAGCATCTACATGTAACAGTTGTTTTGAAAAGTTATTCTGATGGAGGGGAGTTCCTGACAACTGGAAAACAAATGTCAACCCCATCTCCAAGGAGGAAGGCCTGGAGCCCCACAGGCTGCTAGTCTAATCTCAGTATCTGTGAAGATTCTGGAGGAAATCCTTATGGAAGTTAGCTTCATGTACAAAAGGACAACTAGTGGTAAGCAGTTTACCACTGGAAACATAAATATCTATTAATTTTATTTATACATATAATTGTAAAAGATGACAACATTTAACTTCCTGTAAGAGGATAACTCAAACATGCACTGTTCTAAAAGGTGAAGTTCATGTCAAACCACTCAAATTGAGACAAATGCAAATAGTTCAAACACAACTCAAGTTTGTTAATGAGAGGAGAAAAAAAGCACTGAATACAACTTGAGATAGAGTATTGGAAATTGGTCAGCAGCCAGGCTAACTCACCAGACAAGTCTTTTTCCTGCAAGCAACATCGCTGATTTGCAGACTTGAGATGCCAGCATATGATAAATATCTTGTAGAGAATTATTATTATCATTTTAATTAAGATGATCAAAGCAACTTTTACTTCAAGTTGTTTTCAGTGTAGAGTTATCAATCTTAAAAAATGTTCCCTTTACATGGGACATTAAAGAGTGTATGCTGCATTCAGATTTATCACTCCTATGCTTCAGTATACAGTGAGCCAGAAAACCTACCATAACCCTCCTGGACTTCACTGAAGAATTTATTCAGGCTGTAGTTTCAAAATCACAGCACCAGGGCAGGCCCTGCTGACCTTTTACATCTACTTTGTTTCGATGCTTCCCTTTCCCTGGCACTAAAACTGATTCAGCTGAAAAAGTTAATTTTTGGTGGAAGAAAAACATGTAACCAAGAAGTGAAGTCGGGATGACTTCCCTTCGCTGAAGCCTCACACTTAGGGCATGGTTTGACAGTACAGCAATATCACTGCAAGCAGATGTCTGTTTTTTTCACCCTCTTCCTCCCCACCCTGTGCAAGTCCCCAGGTCTTCTTCCCCATCAAGTTTGGGTTTGAACAATAAACCAGCAGAAGTCACACATCTGGCAGGAAATTACAATTTCTTTTCTTTGAATTGGCTCCTCTTGCCAGGAGGAGAGGTGGGACTGCATGGCCAGGGCAGGACCATCAGGGAGCAGTAACTCAGTAGAGCAGCTCTGCCACACTGGATCTTTGAAAAGATAAATAAACTGCAGTACGAGGCTTTTAGGCAACAGTATTTCAAAGTTACTATCTAAACACCTGATTTTATTTACTTTTAATTACCACAGGCATTTCTGAAACAACCATCTGACAGCTGTCTTTACTAGACACTGCCTCATCCAGCCATATAAAATTCATAATGGTTTTATTTTAAACGCCAAATAAATGCTGGAGGCTGAGTGCTGCCATGTTAATAAAGCCTAGAGTTCTTCTCAATTTATAGTAACGATTCAAACTAAATCACTCTGATGCTGATAGCTCATAAATGCCTTCCCACAACTCCCCCATGTGTCCAGAATAAAACTGAATTTCTCCCAAGCTTACTGGGAAATACGTCGTTCAATATCCAGCAGCACCAGACGCTAAGGTACAGCTTGGAAGCTGCTACATGGAAGAGTGTGTTATACCACTGAAAACAAACTATCCATCACAAATTTGCCACGATGTTCAGCATCTGACCAGCCTAGACAAAGCATGGTCACTCTTAAGACCAAGCTTTTTGGAAGTCTCAGTAGTTCTCTTTTGTGTTTTCTGTTACCCTTCCCCCCTCCTTTTTTTTTTAATGACCCTCAAGTAGGAGAGGTTTTATTAGTTATTTCCACTCCTCTAAGAACATTGTTACGGATGGATAATTAAGCACTGATTACTATACCTGCATGGATCTTCTTCACATGCAACAAAGCATGCTACTAAAAGCTGCCAATAACGTTGCCCAAAATAAGTACCACTTTATACACAGTAAAATAATTAACAGCACCAGCCACTGAAAAGATCCCTTAAGCCAAACAATTTCAAAGACATCAGGGAAAACATCAAGATCCACCTTTCAATGAAGAATTCCTAAGATTCAAGGTACATATATCTTCTCTAAGTAGACACCATATACTAGAAGCTAAATTCTACCATTCCCCAATTACTAACAAAACCAAACCAAAATAAATCATGTGGCTTTTCCTTCTTGTACTA
Source organism: Serilophus lunatus (assembly GCA_013399895.1). Classification (NCBI taxonomy): domain Eukaryota; kingdom Metazoa; phylum Chordata; class Aves; order Passeriformes; family Eurylaimidae; genus Serilophus; species Serilophus lunatus. The sequence continues at coordinate 759,420 of VXBA01000138.1, forward strand.
TTGAAACCGTATTCAAACTGACCTGCTAGACCACTGGTTTTATGAGGGTAGTATTTCTATAGTGGAAGAAAAGAAAAACTTCTAAAAGCCCTAAAAGTGATCTAATAGCACAACCTGATCAATCGTGTTTCGGGGCCCAGTAGGCCAAATTTCTGAAAACTTCTGTTTTACCCACACTTATATAACACACAGAAAGCTACAAAGCAGCCTAAGACAGACGGTGCAGCAACACTAGTGACTGCTTTTGATTGCATTCTGAAAGAGTTCAAACTCGGGTATCCCACAAAAACATTCCAGTCTTAACATACAGAAAAGCAATTTTTTAAGAAGTGCAGATTAATGGAATTTTCAAAATTGCTACTATTTAATACCTCTGTGGCTTAGAACTAGACAACTTTGCAGCTAAGTATAACTTAGCTTCAAGAACTGGAGAAAATTAATGAGCACAAGATGCACCACACACAAATGAAACAGGGAAAGTGCTGGGGGTTTTTTCAGTTCTTCGCAGTTTGCTCTGCTCACACAGTAACTTTGTTAAGAATCATGAACTTCCCTTTCCACACAGATATTAATGCCTGCCTAGAAGAAATGCATGCAAATGGAGAACTCTCTTTTCCAGTAAATAAAAACATTTACAGCATATAAGACACTCTAGAAATGTGAATACAGGTAAAATAGACCACTCTGGCCTTAAAAAGCCATTTTAATTTAGCACAGAATTATGGCAAATTTTTCATAATTATGTTCAGACTTCTACCAAGTAAGTTCCATAGGATATTTTGGAGATGCGTTATCAGCCATTACCTTTAGACATCTATCCAGAATTATGAATGTTTCTTTAAAGATTTACCTGCACTGCTAAACCCCAGAAGACACGTACTTCTGTCACCTGCTAGCGAGGTGTGCTTCCTAGTGCCCAGAAATGTCGGAAGTGCCTATTCTCAAAGACAAAAATTAACAGGAATTTCTAAAATAAAATACACTCCATGAACTTTTTTCTATATATCCAGAGGACTGTCCTTTTTATGTTTACTACAATTTTAAGACATAACTGCCTGCCTAGAATTAAAGGGTGAAAGCAACCCTCACAACTGGTTAATGAATCATTTTGAATTAATTCTGTGCCAGCACCACTTAGTTCAGAAAACAAAGAGGCCTTGAAAGTATGCCAATAATGAAGCCTGAAATATCTCGATAGTTTACAAGAATTTATGAAGGAAAACTGAGCCTTTTGTGTACACCATTCCTAACAAAAATAACGGGAGGGCTTCTGACCAAGCAACTCACACTGCTTTTTATCTCCCAGTTTATCCGCAAGTAAAACCTAAAGAGGCTGTTTCATACTTTGACGCTACTTTTTGAGAACTTGTAAAGTACCGGGATGCAGGGCCAGGCTCTTTGTTAACAAACGCCCGTATCGCTGCACGCAGAGAGGCAGAGCCCAGATAAACCGCAGAGGTGCCAAACGAAACAGAGGAAGTGAGTCCTTACCAGCTGTTCCACCCATTCTCCAGAAACACCCTCGCAAGTCCCTTTCCAATCTCTTGTACACAATCGAAACTATCTCCCTGCCCGGACTTGACCAGTTAAACATTACCAGACGCAGAGAGACTACCCTCACAGCTCCCTAATGTTGGAAAACAATTCCTAACGGGATAACGGGCGCAGAGACAGCTACACGTCCCCCATAAACACAACCGTGTTCTCATCCAGGCCGGGAGAGGGGAGACTCTCCTCGAAGACACGGCCACGCTCCGGGGAAAAACCCGAGCTCCTGTTTTCATTTCCTTAAGCTGAACTTTCAGCCCGCCCGCGCTTCCTGGTTTCGGGAACGGGGAAGCGGCGGCGAGGGAAGGGAGCCGGGAAGCGGCCGCGGGACCGTGCGGGGAGTCCCGAGGGAGGGCGGCGGAGCCGGGCAGGGCACAGCGGAGCGGAGCGGAGGGCGAAGGGCCCGAGGGAGAGCCGAGCCGGCGGGGCAGGTCCCGCGGAAGGCGCGGGGGCTCCAGGCCGGCCCCGGCGGCGGGCGCGGGCTCGGGCGGGACGGAGCGGCGGCAGGACCGGGGAGCCCGGCCGGCGGCC
>VXBA01000138.1:763115-813391 GCA_013399895.1 Serilophus lunatus
CTCGGACCGCGTCCCCCGCCCGGGCCGCGGAAGGCGGTGCGGCGGCGGACGGCGCGGGGCTGGCGGTGCCGGAGAGCCCCGGGACGGCGCCCGCCTCGGAGAGCGGTCCCGCGGGAGCCGGCTCCGGGAGCAGCGGCGCTCCCAGCCCGCCGGGGGAGGAGTCCCGCAGCCTGGACTCGCTGGAGTCCTTCTCCAACCTGCACTCCTGCTGCCCGAGCAGCTCCGAGCTCAACAGCGACGCCGACGAGGCGGTGGTGGCCGAGGCCTCCTCGGGGGGCCCGGCCCCGGAGCCCGAAGGGGACAGGCCGGCGCCGGGCTCCCAGCTGCTGTCCGCCTCCAAGGAGCGCTTCCCGGGGCAGTCGGTGTATCACATCAAGTGGGTGCGCTGGAAGGAGGAGAACACGCCCGTCATCACCCAGAACGAGAACGGCCCTTGCCCGTTGCTGGCCATCATGAACGTGCTGCTCCTGGCCTGGAAGGTGCGGCGGGCGCCATGGCGGGGCCGGGCCGGGCGGGGCGCGCGCGGCGGGAGCGCTCCCGGCGAAGTTGGCGCTGCCCGAGACAGCGGCGGTACCGGGAGGGCTGGAGGGGGCTGCTGGCGGGCGAGTGTGGCGACAGGACAAGGGGGAATGGGTTCCCAGTGCCGGAGGGCAGGGTTAGAATAGACGTGAGGAAGAAATCCTTCGTTGGGAGAGTGGCGAGGCACTGACACGGGTGGTCCGGAGAAGCTGTGGATGCTCCATCCCTGGAGGCCGCCTTGGACGAGGCGTGGAGCAACCTGGTCTAATGGAAGGTGTCCCTGCCCATGGCAGGGGGGTGGTACCTACGTGATCTTTAAGCTTCCTTCCCACGCAAACCATTCCGTGATTGTTTCAGGAAATGCACAGCCTTATTTCTGCTGTTAAGCACATATCTTGGCATATCGAACTCGGCAAATAAATACTGGCTTGTAGTCTATTGCCTTCATACTACTTAGATGCTCCTGCCAATAGAGATTTACTTTGTAGTTGTAAAACAGAAATAAAAATCTGGGTGATGCTTACCAAACAGAACAGCATATAGTTTACAGTTGTATGCTGGTTTCTAGTAAGTAAACATTGCTATCTATAGCACTGAAAACATAGGTGATGTTTTTGGAAAATAGATTAGTTTTGTATAATGAAGTGTGTGCAGAATTGTATGAAATGCAGATTTGTACAAGTAACTGCCTGAATAACTGTGATACTCTTGTACAGTGATCAAGCACGGCTTTGAGACCTGGAAGTTCTTGCGGTCAGTAGCCATTGTGGATGTGGGCTTCCTTAGTCTTAAAACAATTTTTTATCGTCTAAACAATCAAAATGTACGGCATAGCATAGTCACTAACAGGTTTCTGCGAAAGGAATATCTGTTGGGGAAGAGCTATGAGGTTGTGTGCATTGCAAAACAAGGATGAGGGGCACTTTTCAGGAAGTGCTGACAATTCAGCCCCAAAAGGGTTGTTAGGCTGATAGAATGGGATCCTACAGTAGGAAAGCTTTGTGGGAATGGCTTTTATGTTGTAGTAGCAAAAGGGAAGAAATTTGGTATTGGTGGAGTAGAAGGTTGTTCACAGGTGTAACAGGTGACGTAGGAAGAGGTCAAGATGCAAATATTATTATAAGAAGAAATTTGTTTAGAGACAGGTAACTTTCCAGAAGACTAATGCTTTTGGTTGAATTACAGTTTCTGCATATTTTCCTGAGAATAGCTCATACTTCAGGAGGAAAACTGAGTATAGTGATGCTGATATTTAAGCATCAGTGAAAGCGGTAAAGGGAAGTTGTGTGTGACTCTGTATGTTCTGCAACCCTCAAGAAGGTGTGACGGTTATCATAGATTTGAGTATTGAACACTGGCTTTCTGTGCTCCCTCTTTAAAGTCTAGAGCTGGCTGAAGGGCTTTGAAGAACTTACTCCTTATCATTTTGTGTGGTGGCATTTTAAAAGAAACTGCTAGTTACAGGATTTGTCTTTAATCTTTGATTTAATGAAAACATGTAAATGGGACAGCACTGGTCCTGTTTGAATTCAAGTTTTTGGAGGTTTTCTTAACATTCTTCTCTTGCCTCCTTAAATATTGTCCCTTCTGTCTGCTGCCCTCCATCAAGAATTTTTACTGACATTCTGCTTTGATCAAATAATACATTAGTGAGAATTAAGGTGATATCTAGGTTAATAAATACATGAAAAACAGAACGCCTCTTGGGAGTGCCCTGCTGTTTCTTACTGGTAGGACTACAGGAAGGATTTTCTATACTTGTGTCTGTTTATGCAAAACTTCAGCAGAATTTACATGAGCTGCAGACAGGCAGCTAAACTGGTGAAACTATTTGTAGGCTTGAGGGTTTTCCTGTTGGTTGGTCACATTGTTGTTGTTTATAATTGTTTTTTCATATTAGTGCCTCTCAAGATCAGCCTTCTTTTCCCCAGTTTATAGTCCAGAGCCAAGCTGACACTGCTTGGGATGGCAGGTTTATTGGCAGCTCATTTGCACGTTACTGACAGTAACTCACTGCGTACAAGGTGAGGATGGACACCCGCCACCTTCTTGCTGCTCCTGAACCAAGGTGAACACTGGACTACTCAAGTAATTATAATTTGGGAACTAGGAAGCAGACCAAAAGATGAAAATAGGCAAAAGCAGAGTGAGAATACCATAGTATATGTGAGGAGAAAAGAAGCTCTGTGTAAGGGGAAAAAATGGAGTAACATAGATGAGGAGGGGAGATAGAATCACGGCAGGGAACAAGAGGTTAAGCATTATGCTCTGTGCTTGCTTTCTGTATTGGCCATTATCTTTCCTTCTCAGAACTCTGTCCTGACAAGGTTGAGAGTTCTGGTCATCCTGTAAGGAGATGTGGTCTCAAGTGACCTCAGTGTGGTTTGGCAGTGGGGTTTTCAGAAATTCTGAAATAACAGCAGCCACTGGGACTGTTCATATTCCTTTTTGATAATACCAGGTTCTGGATCTAAACTCGTGATAAAACTGCTACCTTTCTTTTATCCACTGCTTTCAAAGGGTACATAAAACTTTGAGGTGGCAGATTGCAGAAGCTGTATTTTTAATTATTAAAATTATGAAATTACTTTTCTTTTGAAGTGTTTTTGCAGTCTGGCTGTGTAACTTGTAGTTTAGTCTGTAGGAGAGAGAGCAGAAGAGTTCTGCTACAGAAATGTTACAGAAGTGTACTTCTAAATAAGAAGAAAACAAAAGCAGTATGATACCAACTTGGAAAAGTAGCTGTTGTGCAAATCAGCTGTTGAGTAAAATGGTGTGGTAACCTTTTAGACTGGTATGATGGAAATAAAAGCAGAAGTAGAGTATTGAAACAAACATTTAAAAATGTGTATACAAGCATAAGTTGTCTCCCCTGCTGCAGAGTAGTGTAGCACACTGTTTTCCGCTTATTTAAATCTGGAGACTGCTCAGTTTTTGCTCAGGCCTGTGGTTCACTGTGTAGCTCCATTCAGCAATGCAAAGCTTGGTTTGCTAAGTACTTTTTATGAGCTTTAAGTGTGGATCGTGCAACACTTTCTCATAACTTCTGGCATTGCATTAAACTGTAAATTTGTGTAGGGTAGCCCTTCTCAGGATGTACTCTGTGGCAATCATCAGATGCTGAAACCTTAATAAAGGTGCCATGTGATTCTGCTCTGTCCTGCTTAGGTAGGATGTGATGTCATGTAGCTGAAGAACTCTGTGAAACTTAACACGTTGCACAGAAATGACATCTGAAATGTCCAGGGAAGAGACAAACAAATTGTTTTGAAACAAAAGCCCAAGGGAAAACACAGAGTAATTCAAATATAAATAATATTGTCATGGAATATCTTGTCCTTACGTAGGAAAAAGATGCCAGTAGCATATTTGACAATGTAAGATTTTTTTCGACAACAGTCCTCTCAACAAATGGAAGGAGCTGTGTTCCCTACATGCCAGATTCTGCTAAAATTTTGGTATTAAGGTGATTGTAACAATTATGTAAGTAAACGTTATGTAACACGTATCCAATCTGAGGTGCAGAGAATAGGTAGAGTAAAAAACCGTGGTTAAAAATCTTTAGTTTTAGGTTCTCGTCAAAACGGCCTCGTTCCAGAGGAGCTGGAGTGCAGTGTGCTCCCGCTGACAGGCCCTTCATTTGTCAGAGCCTGCAGTGGTGGTGCCTGGTCTGGGGTCTGGCACTGGCCCTTTGCACGCGATCTGCTCTTTCTGGTTCCTGCTCTGAGGCTCCGTATGGCCAGAATTTGCACAGATTGCTCCGATGAGCTCTCCCGGGCTCCGGAGGAGCGCTGCCGGTGAGCTGCTGGTGGCTGCTCAGAGGGGGCCTTGGCAGCCTCCTCCCAGCATCTGCGGGATGAGCTGAGCCCACAGATCAGTGGCACTGGAGCTGTGCCTTCTGCAGAACAGGACACCTGCTCTGAGGGGCTGAAAGGAGCCTGGCTGAGGGGATCTTCAGGATCTTGGGTGGCAGCACGCCCTGTGGGGCTGTCGTGTGACAAGTTTATGAAGCTGTTCCTGCAAGGCAGGGGTGCATATTTGCAGAGAATATTAGTTGTGTTTGTCAAGGCTACTTAACGCTACTCTTTCCTCTTCCGAAACACTGAATTCAGAGGGCTTATGTTTTAGATAAATGTGTTTGAAGACTGCAAGTTTTATATAAGGCTTATTATATAAGCCATTAGAAATTTGCTTGGTCCCTCTCTATATGTGTAATATTTTCAGAAGTGTTATCTTCTCTGCAGAACTATATCACTTGATTATTTTCTTTTAAGCCCTTCTGAAGTGTGAGAGAATAGAGTGGAAAATTAGTATTACATATGTTTTGGGTTTGTAGTCTAGTTCTTAGAAACTATGTAAGTTGTGTTAAACAATCTGTTCCATATGAGAATTTGTTTACTGGTCTTGTCTTTTAATTAAAAAGGTGTCGCAACTGTACGTCACATTGTAGTTGGGTGAGAAGGATTAAGTTTCCAGGAAGCTGCAGTAGAGGGGTACAGGAAATGGGTGGGAGCTGAGGAAATGCATTTTTCCTAAAATCTAGCAGCTACACACTGAAACCTATTGGGAAAACATGTCCCTCAAAGTAATGTTGCTATAGACAACAGCAACTACTGTTGCTTACGTTGTTTTCTTCTGTTCACTTATCTGGAGAATGATTGTGGTTCTGTATGATTTTTAATTCTTGCTTAAGTTTTAAGGTGTGTTTCTTTCCCATTTGCTCTTCATTGTACAATTCCTGTAGCCCTAAGTGCTTGCAATGAAGCTCTGAACAGTTGGGAAATGTCATGTTCTCTCTATCTTTAAGTTAGCTCAGTTTGGAAGTTCTGAAAGCTGTGTGGGAACGCCATTAGCTGACTTCAAATGTGTACTCAAGGTCCCATGACAGCCCTAAAATGATGCCATGAAATAATCAATTAACTTTGTTTAGCATTTAATAAAACGTTTAATTTTGAAACTTAGCCTATTAGAATATCCAGCTATATGAGATTCCACAGATGTGAGTAAAACCACTTTGTTTTTTCAGCTGTAAAAAATAAATTCTAAGCATTAGAATTGTGAGGGAAAATTTCAGTTGTTAACCAGTAATAGAAATAATATGTTGTGCTGTTTGTTCATAGAACCCAAATATAGATAAACCATGTAATTCTGCTTTGGAGTTGCTGTTTGTCATGTACATATGCTTCTGGATGTTCTTAAATGTGGGGCAGAGCAGAAACCCCCAAGCAATGGTGGCTGAGCTGGTACAAATGGTTTCAATGAGTAATAAAAAGAGCCAACATCAGTCCTGAAAGAATCCTCACAGCAGCCCTGTGAGCAGTTGAGGCAGCAATGCTAATTTTCCTTCATTTTACACTGGCATGTCTGTGCTGTTTGTAGTCCCAGCACTACTTTAGGCATGTGACAGTGCTGTGCCTTATGAGCTGTAATGAGCCAGACCTGGCTCAGGGGTGTGCACAGCTTGGTGTTTGCTAAGATTTGGATGTTCCCAATCCAAACTGGAAGCTTAAGAAGCAGCTTTTTCAGCCTGTAGCCCTGTTGTTTACATGGCTCAATATTATGTGCATACTCAGTGTGAATATTACAAGCAAGATCAAAGGCTATGAAAGCCTTTAGCCTATTGAATATTAGTTTTGGGAAGAGGTTAAGAAATTTACAGTCAGTAAGTTTCCTTGTACCTGCATGAGTCTTTGGTTTCCCTGTCTCAGCAGCCCCTGCCACCAGATCCTTTGCAAACTTTGTGTGCAGGAACCTTTTGAGTTAATACTCAGTTAAGAATTACAACAAGGTAGGAAGTCAAAGGTTTTTCTGAAGAAGGTGAAGTTTTTTTCACTACATGGGGCTACAGTTCCCAGTCTGTTCATTCTGGGTGCTTGCAGTTGAACTGTTGCAGTGAATGATGTGAGCTCATGTGGAGTGGAGGGGAGTGCTGGAGAAATTTTATGGTGCAAGCAGGGAGCACTCTGCAGAGAGCTGCAGGTGAGAGAAAGTGTCCTGTGCATGTAGTTTTTCTAAAAAAAGGCATTTTTGTTTTCAATCTCTATTTGTAGCTGTTATTTAGTAGAGGTCCTGGGAAGGTTGTCTGGCCCTGTACACTAATGGCCCGATACATTGGTGAGGCAAATGTAATCAGAAGTCTTCTGTCTAAAAATGTCATGTTGATGCTTTCTATATTATAGTATTTTAAAGAGCATATATTTTATTTTCACAGATTAAACTGCCACCAATGATGGAAATCATAACGGCTGAACAGCTGATGGAATACTTAGGTTAGTACTTACAATAAATCACTTTCACTTGTATATTATACTTTATAGTGAGTAGTAATATAGAACTGTTTTATTTACTATTTTATTCAGCTTTACTTGAACTCATGACCCAAGAAAATTACTTGAAATATTCAGTTAGTCGTGTTTTTCCTTAACTGCTTGTAGAAGTTCTCTGTGCTGCTTTCCTAAGGGGTTTAATCTAGTGGTGCAGGTATATGGTTTAGTGCACCAACACACTAATAGATGGCTCTTACAGTGTTGTTTTGATACAGTTGACAGGATGTAGTAAATCGACTGTGTCTTTAACTGTCAGAAGTAACTCTAGTCCTTGGAAGTTTGACCCAGTTAAAAAAAAAAAATCAATGTAGTCATCACAGTGATTAGGGTCTCATTTACAAGCAGTACCCTGTTATATTCAGTGTTCAGCAAAACTGCAGCTGTTTGTATCTGGCAGTGCTGACACTTCAATATCCCTGATGATCCAGGTGTTAAAAGCGTAGTTGTTATAGTTCTTAAGTTGTATGTACCACAGTTCTCTCCCTTTGTAGAATGACAAATGCAAAATGTTTCAACTTAATAGGTGAGTTTTGACTTTTCTTGAACAGGAGAAAAAAATACTACTATATTTTCTTTTTTTCTTTTTGCTTGTAAAGAATGTAGCTTGTTCTCAGAAGCATATTGCTGAAACTTTTGGTAGAAGAAGAAAACCTCTTAAGTCTTTTGGCCTGTGTCTAAACATTTCTTGTAATTGTTTGGATAGAATAATGCTGTCTGAAGTCACTGATTAATTCCAGTTGGCTAAATATATGTATTCTTTCTTGAAGGCATATATTAGCTTCTGGAATTATCTTACTAAATTGAATAACAGAATTATCTGCTCAAATTATTTAGGTTCCTGTTCATCAACAGGATTAGCAGTTATCTAATGGTTGTTCTACAGCTGAAAAAAAATCCCTAAACCAATGAAACAGACTTCAACCACTTTTAAGTTAAAAGATTATAAATTAGGAAACATATAATGATATTTTTGAGTAGAAACATTTTTTAGTAATGGAGCAAGGGAATAAATACACATTGAAATAAAATCTGGAAGGTGCATACTAGTCTCTAAAGATGTTGTAAATCTTGAAATCCAGTGTGTTGATTAACTAGCTTATTACCTTTGTGTTGTAGACAAAGATGGAATACAGGTGTCGAGATTCAACCCCAGGCAGCAGCCAGGCCCCAGCAGCCCCTTGCTCCTTCCCCAGCCAGCAGGACCAGGGAGAGAACTGGAAGGGTGAAAGCCAGAAAGCCCATGGGTTGAGATAAAGACAGTTTAATAGGGAAAGCAAAGCAAAACAAGGAATGAATTCCCTCCTTCCCACGGGCAGGCAGGTGTTCAGCCTCTCCAGGAGAGCGGGGCCCTGTCACATGTAATGGTGACTTGAGAAGACAAAACACCATCACTCCCGACATCCTCCCCTTCCTCCTTCTTCCTCTACTTTATACATTGACTGTGATGCCACATGGTCTGGAATGTCCCTGTGGTCAGCTGGGGCCACCTGTCCTGGCTGTGTCCCCTCCCAGGCACCCCCAGCCCCCTCAGCACGTGGCAGGACGAGAAGCAGAACAGGCCTTGGCTCTGTGCAAGCCCCACTCAGCCATAACAGGAACACCTCTGTTACCATCACTGTGTGCAGCACAGATCCCAAACACAGCCCCACACCAGGCACTGGGAAGGAAGTTAACTCTACCTCAGGCTAAACCAGCAAAACAAGTTTTGTAAAATTACTGGTGTATGAAACATATGCCAAAGCATTCAAAGTGTCAGTCAGAGTAAGTGGTTGTCTTTTCAAATTGTGTTATGGAATGACATACCTTACTATGGACAGTTTCATGTTTTTATATTTTTGAGTTGAGGTACAGAGGGAGGTAAACTTCTGAATAATCAAGAGATTGGTATGATAACTTGACATAAAATACTGCTTCAGTAACATTTTGGCCATCTGGATTAATTTCTTAATATGGTCTTTCTATGGTTTTTATACCAGTATTTTACTCCATGATTATAATTCCGGTTATGAAACAATGAGATCTCATTAATTTGGTAGAAAACTTCACTGGTAGTTCTTACCATTCAGCTTCATTCAGAAGCATTCATAGAACTGTGGAAGCTTTGAGTGTGGAAAACAAATTAATTTTTTTAATTTTTTTTTTTTTTTCAGGAGACTATATTCTTGATGCAAAGCCTAAAGAGATATCTGAAATTCAGCGACTTAATTATGAGCAGGTAAGGAGCTGCTCCTAAAATAAAGTTGCTTGTGTCTGAGATAACTAAAACTTTTCCTCACTTTAAGATTTATCACCCTGTTAAAACACAGCAGCATGTAAACCATTGTTTCGATGTACAGTATTATTTAAATGTACTTTGTATTAGTGAAGAAGAACTCTTCACTGTCTACTAATGTAAGAAATTACTCTTTTTGCCTGTTACAAGTGCAGTGAAAGAATTTGGGTTTTATTGAAGAACTGTAACAAAGTTACAACTAAAAGTGTATAACAAGGTGGTTGCTTTTTGAAGTCTTGTCTTCAACGTCTTAAGTGTCCTCTGTTCTGTGGTACCTGCTAGAGTTTCTCTGAGGGTGCAAAGTGAGCAAGAGAAAGGTCTCTGTTCTTCATAATGATAGGAAAAAAGAGGTTAATTCTATGTTAGCAAAGTCAGTATTATTTGCACTGACTGCTGTTTGTCATCACAGAAGTCTTTCTCTGCTGAAGATAATGCTATTAGTTTAAAAAATATTGATGTAGTGTATATTATCTTGGAGCAAGTTTTCCAACCTCTGTTTTTATCATGACTGGCTTTTTGATTACTCATGGAAAAGTGATTTGAGTTTTTTATAGGTGTTGTGTTTCAAGCTAGTTTATTTATTATTAGGTCCCTTTTTTGTGATCTCATTTGGTGTTGAAAACCAAATCGAGTAACTTGGTTTGATTTGTGTCAAATTGTAGGAATTACTTCTGTAATAACAAAATTGACTATTTTTTCCACACTGTTCTGTGATGTAGAAGGTTATAACTATAATCAACATAGAGGAGGCTGATGAAAACTATGTACTTGGGGAAAGTACAACATTTATAGCTTCCTTATGCTCAATATATGGGTTTACTCCATAAATGTCATCTACCTTAAATGTTTCACTGTAATTTTAAAGAAGCTTTCTGTTCTAGGAATTCTCTAAGTTGTTTTGAAGGTGCAGAAAAACCTAAAGTAGAAATTATACTGTTGAAATCATAGTGAGAAATTTCTGTGGTTTTCTGGTCAGTTTGATGTAATCCTGCTTCATTTGCAAAGTAAACATTACAAAATAAATGCAACTATTGTCTGTAGATGTATGATCTGAATTTGCAGATGACCTACTAGTGCTGACCTACTATAGGCTTCCTATTCTTTTAGCACAGTAAGAGTACAGCAAAATTCCTTTCAAAACACCTCTGATAGATTTTTTTTTTTAATGCTTGATACCTAGTCCCTAGTAATGACATGCAGTTGTTGAGGTGGTTTGGTTTGCTATTATAAAGCTAAAAACTTAAAAGTCTGAGCCAGTCTGGAGGATTCCTTGTAAATCTTGCTGAATTCTAAATCTTGTAACAGAAGAATTGTCAGTAGGATGAAGCAACACGTAGCAAAGTAGTGGGAGCTGTTACCTTCCTGGTGGTGGAAACCTGACAGAACAGTGCAGTGAAAGGGCTGCAAAGCACTCTGATTCACAGCAGCCATGCTTAAGTGCAGAGACTGGACTAGAAAGCAACAGAGGCAGCTGTCTCTAACCATCAGTGGTTTTTGACTGTGAATCTTTTCTGTCTCCATCTCATGTCCAAACTGTATTTCTGTTTTTAGGGGTTTTTCCCGTAGTTGCAAGCCTGAATACCTCTTAAGCAACAAAATGTTGCAAAACCCGACAAAACCCTAAACAAACAACAAACAAAGAACCACTTCAGTTTCTCCAGATTTTTTGCACATACTTGCTGATCATATTCTTTGTGGACCCTTCTCACTTGGTGGAAAATTGTTTTTCCTGCATGTCAGGAAACTTTTATCTGTTGGTTCAAGAGAACTGTCTCACAAAGCACTTTTTTTTGGCTAATCTTTGTTTTGTGTGACTGGCTCTTCATAACTTGATAATTCTCCTTAGGATTCCATTGGAATCAATGCTATAGTAAGTGCTACTTTCATGGCTTGTTTCCACAGTAGAATCTACAGGCCATTTAAAGGTGTGCCCAAAATACAATAGCAAACTTTTCTTACAAAACAGAAAGAATTGGAGAGGCTTCATTGCTCATCACTTTTAAGAACTGAACCCTGAAATAAGAGTTGTCAGGTAGATCAGTGTAGATCCTTGTCTTGTTCATTCATTATGTAGTGGCAAGTACTTTAGCCTGACTTGTAAGTTAGGACTTCAAAGGGGAGAAGAAAAGTCCTTTGAAGCTTCCTTTATAATTCAGTTTTTTTGCAAACACCTGTCTTCTGGCTATGGATAATAGAGCTAAAAGCAATAGGAGCTGCCTAAGAGCAGCTAATGGGCATAGAAAAAGAAACAGTCAGATACAGGTGATTGGAGGGAGAGTTCTTATTTTTCAGATATCTTCTGGCACAATGAGAATGAGTAAATTGTTTGGGTAATTTCCTCTTTTGTACCTTGGTTTTTAAATGTTGAATTGATTAGTAAATGATGAAGAGTTGCAAGAGAAACCACCAAATGTGCAAAGCTCTATTTGGTCATCTGTTTTGTTTCTTTCTGCTGTCAGAACATGAGTGATGCGATGGCAATTCTACACAAGTTGCAGACGGGTCTGGATGTCAATGTCAAGTTCACAGGGGTACGAGTGTTTGAATACACACCTGAGTGCATAGTGTTTGATCTTCTTGATATCCCCTTGTACCATGGATGGTTAGTGGACCCTCAGGTAACTTACTTTTTTAATAATTAGGACAGAATACAAGTCATTCTGAATGTCCTTGGTGAGAGGAGAATGTTCAGAATTTTAACAAGTCAATGATTATGAAAAGTGGGGGTTTTTAAATCTAGCAGAAAAATTGAGGAGTGAATACAAACTGTAGTCAAACTACCTTAAATGCCTTCTATGCTGAGTTAATGACTCCCTAAGTGAAACTTGGTTTTCTGAGGGAGATAGAAAGTTGTCAGATAAGGTGTCCCAGTCGTTGTTTTTGAAAGCTTGGTAGAGAACACTTGGAAAATGACCTTGCATTCCTTCTTCCTTTCTTTAATTCTAATTTACTAGTCACCGCTTTTAAAAAATGAGGGTGGGAGAACTGGTTGGAGAGAACTGCAGCTTTAAGAAACATATAATTTATTTTTAATTATTATTTAATAAACAGGAAAGTGGTACTATTTACTCAAGAGGAAATAATGAGTTTGGCTGGAATAATCTGCATCAGAGTTTTTTCTTTTCATGCCTTGTTAATGAGAGTTGCTGTTCTCTTACCCCTTGAAGTCATGCCCAGCCCGGTTGATTCAACTGATATCCTATTCTCTCCTCCATCTACGTTAGCAACAGCTTTTGATACTGAGGGTTAGTTTAAGAAATTAAAATGGGATCTGAGACAGCAAAATATGTAACACTCTTGGCAAAAATGTTTTGGTGTACTATTTTTAAGAGGAGAACATCCACTCATTTTCTTACAAATAACTGGCATAAGCTTGCAGTTTGTTCTGTTCTTCACAGAGGTAAGTTCTCTGTTTTGTGTGCTGTTCCTCCCTGCTCCAGGTTGCTGACATAGTAAAAGCAGTTGGTAACTGCAGTTACAATCAGCTGGTGGAGAAGATAATTTCTTGTAAACAGTCAGACAACAGTGAGCTGGTTAGTGAAGGTGGGTAACATTCTTCTGTGCTTTGTTAAAGTACACTAACAAATCCAAGGTAGGTAATTTTTCATGTGGGTCTTGCTATGTGGAGGTGCAAGTGTGAAGAGCTGCATTCTGTCTGCTGAGCTGCTCTCCCTGGGCTTGTCTTCTAAACTTCTCTGATGCGATTTCTGAAACAAGGATCAGCTGCATTCCCTCAATTTAGTCAATATACTACTCTAAGAGCAGGAGAGAACTTCCAGGTTTCAGCTGGATGTGTATTATCTCCTGTAATTAGAATATGAATTATATACTACATGTTGACAGGACAAAAAATCAGTAATATTAGAAGTGGATATAGCATTTCTGAACATGAGACAGTTCTCTACAATGCTGCAGTGTTAAAACTTTGAACTTATTTTCCCCTCTCTATTCCTTTAGACTTAGGGAAATATGAGAGCATCTTAGGAGAGGAGATATAGGAAAAATACATATAAATACACATAAAATACTATAGTAGTCAGGTGTTTTATTAGCAAGTATGTAATTGATACACATAACAGTATGCATTGCTTTTGTAGGATTTGTAGCTGAGCAGTTTCTAAATAACACAGCTACACAATTGACATACCATGGACTGTGTGAGTTGACTTCAGCTGTCCAGGAGGGAGAGCTTTGTGTGTTCTTCAGGAACAACCATTTTAGCACCATGACCAAATACAAGGTATATTCAACATTTTTGTCTTTACTGTTGTGTTTTGTGTTCTCATTTCAATGCAAATCTTGGTTTTCCACTGTCTTGAAATATAAGAAACTGGAATTTATTTCTATGTAAATATGGCTTATGGTGAATGTAAGGTCTGTTGCAAATGTTACTTATGAATTATTGGTTACAGTGTTTTGGATATCAGGATCCATTGTTAGTTTATTTTCACATCTTGTTTAGCTCTTCCCTTTGTGTTCAGTTTGCTTCTTGTGTTAACTCCGGTTATGTATAATGACATGCACTTCTCTACTAGTTAAAGCATTTAGATGGACTAGTGACATGAATGACTGCTGGTTTTCTGTTAACTTAAACCACCTTCACAAAAAGCAAGGGTCTGATGAAGAAGTCCAAGAGAATCTTTACATAGAATTTATAAGGCTTAAAATGTTTGTCTTTACTGTATGAAACTATTGGACAGGTGTTTGGTTTTCTTTTTCAGTTTTCTAAACTGCTGGAAACTTGGTAATTGGCTTTAGAACAAGTAGTTCAAAAGCATTTGCTTTAATTACTTAATCTGGTCATGAAATTAACTGGGGAAAGATTAATTTACGGTAACCAGTAATATCACCTGCAGCCCACATCTGTTTGCTTTTCAGAGAGGCTTTTTGTGCAAACCAGGAGACTGAAAGATCATTGTTCAGAAGAATTGTCTTGCTTTTATCCCTAGTTTTATTTCAAGGTTTTTATATGTGAAACTGTAAAATCTGGGCATTGGTCTACAATATCTAAATATTGATTCTTACCATAAATAATTATTCATAACTTTATTGTAGGCACAGTTTACCTCAACAGTTATGCTCTTCAGGCTTTCTTTTATTGTTTTACTCCCTATTGACAATAGTTAGGACTAGATGTTATTGCTGTATATTATGTGCTAGTATTTTGGGGGGCAGTGTTAACCCATGAGACTGGGTATTTATTAAAAAAACTGCACATTTAAAAATAAATCTAAAAGATAAGCTGGTAATAGTTTAGAAATGGTCAGTTAAGATTTGATGAAGACAGAAACATTTTGTCAAGTATCATCCTGTTCTAGCTTTAACCCTGTCTAAAAAGCAGATGTTAAATTAAAACCATGATTAAGTAACACATGAAGTCTGAGATGTGGTCATTTTGAGATAATGCCTCATGGAATATTTGCAAAGATCACCTTTGCCTCCTTACCTTGCCCTTGGAATTTAATGTGTTTTGACCTGGAACTTAGTTTTCATTGCCAGTCTCCAGTTGTACTTTTTGGGTGTGTTTCCAAGGAGCTATCAAGGTATATAGCTTATTAATAGATTCATTCTTATATATATTAACATTTATATAAATTTCTAGCCAATATGAACTTCCATTAAGAATGAAAAATGACAAAATGGAATACAGAAATTAGGTGTGGCTGTTGATTTAGCAATGAATACTAATATCTGATGGTTTAATGCTGTAATTTAATAATGTAATTTTTAAACTTGCTAAAAACTCTAAATTAATGCTTTATTGGAATGCAACATTTGTATTACCAGAACATTTCTGCTACTTAAGATTGTAAACAGCAATTTTTTTAGTTTTACAGATTTTCTTTTTCTTCTGCATAGGGTCAGCTTTACCTGCTGGTGACAGATCAGGGCTTTCTTACAGAAGAGAAGGTTGTCTGGGAAAGCTTACACAATGTGGATGGTGATGGGAATTTCTGTGATTCTGAATTCCACCTACGGCCTCCATCAGACCCTGAAACTGTCTACAGAGGGCAGCAGGATCAAATAGATCAGGTACTGCCTTTCTGTTGCATATCTGTGTTTGCTTGTGACTGTATGTAACAATTAGTATTTACTTTTAGTCCTGTGTATGTATAATTACAGACATGTGTATGTATGTGTACTCATGCCTATAATGGGACTATAAAAAATCCTTTTGATAATTAGGTTGAGGTTCTCCAAAGTGCTACTTGAAAGTATTCATATGGTTGCAAGACAGGAAGAGGAAGACCAACTGGATAGTTGGGAAAATACAATTTAATCTCTTGGAATCCATTTCTGTAAAGAATTTACTCAGGTGAAATGTCAGATCTGCCCTGTATATGGAAACAGACTGGTAACTTGTCCTCTGTAACAAACTCATTTCAGCTCATTGTCATAACTGAACTTTGCCTTCTGATGCCAACCTTCTGAATGTAGGACAAAGCTCCCAGCAGACTGAAGCCATGTCTGAGGTGGGGCTAAGTTGCACCACTTAATGCAAAAGTGCATAGGAAGATCAGGCTCCTTGGAAACCTTAACATTCCAAACAAGCATATGTTTACAATTATCCCCGTTAATGGTTTTTAAGAACTGGGGAAAAAAATAATAAAATACTTATTAATAAATTCGACCAGTTGTATTATTTCCTCATGTGTTGAGGAGCTGGTATTTCTTATGCATACCCAGCATTGTTCAGTGGAGTAGGGACAGGTTCTATCAAACATAACCACAGTGTTTCTTAGAAATAAAAAACAGCAAAGAGACAGCTTCAAAATGTTCTGTTTAGAACAGGTATGAGCTGACACTTTGCTGCTGCTATGCAGGTAATGGAATTTAAACCTGAAAGCAAATTTTTTTTAATTAGCTTTTGTGGCCTCTGTGCTGTGATGTAGGCACTGTGAAAGGAGATACTAAAGCAGCTCTTGTCAGCCTTTCTGGGGCTCAGGTTATGGACAGGTTATGAAACAAATTCCTGGTTTCCATTTGAAGATAAGGCTGGGAGAAAAGTGATGGAACTTTAAATCTGCACATGCTGAACATTCCACTTGATATGACTGTCTTCTGTGTGAAAGTGCATTAATAAACAAGTTTACTCTTTAGGATTATCTGATGGCATTGTCTCTACAACAAGAGCAGCAAAATCAAGAGATTAACTGGGAACAGATCCCAGAAGGAATTAGTGATCTAGAGCTAGCAAAGAAGCTCCAGGAAGAGGAGGACAGGAGAGCTTCTCAGTACTATCAGGAACAAGAGCAAGCAGCTGCTCAGGTCCAGGTAAGGAAGCAGCATTAGAGAACACGTTCATGGATTTTAAAGACTACTAACTTCATTGCTTAGACACATCTGTGTTTGTCCATGTTTCAGCCTGGTAAGGCTGTTCACATTCTGTACAGCAACTGATGAGGTGATTATAGGAATCCTTTAGGAATGTGCTATTGTTGCAGTATGCATGCAGATAGGGCAGTTGGCAACACTTAAATACTTTAAAGGTGGGTTCACTTGGTAAATTAGGGTTTCATTCATACTGATTAAGTTCTAACGATGGGATGATAATATGTAAGGTTACAAAGTTTGTGTTAGCTGGTAGTTGACATCACTTGCAAAGGAGCATTCAAACAAGGACTTGTTGGTAGTAGCTGGAGCTTTGTCTTTGTCTTGTAGAAGTTTGTTGCTGTACAGTTTTAAATGATTCTGATATCATGTGAACCTATTCAGTCATTTCAATTTAGGCAAATAACAGTTTCCCTCAGTACACCTTTCTGCCCCATACCCATAAGTAGTTATTTCAAAATGCTTTGAAAATGTGATTCAGGCACGTTTTTATTCAAAAATAGAATTTAACTGAATCATCTATGCAAGAGGCAATGTTTAAATTGGTGTTCTGAATTCAGGGAGTTCTTAACCTCTGAAGACTCTTAGAACTGCTTTTATTTACAAATATGTAAGAAATAATCTGTATGAAGGCTGAATCTTTGGCCTGAAGCAACTGGGAACCTTTAACTGGTATGTTTGCTAAGCAACAAACAATTTTGACAGTATTTTTTTTTCTTGCTGCTTTAATAGAACCAGCAGTAGCTGCTTCTAAGCCAGATTCACAACTGCTGGCTGCAAAAAGGTAGTAAAAATTGAAGAACCTGCTTAACAGGTTGCTGCTCATTTGCAGCTATGAATGGATAACAGTTGGAATAGATGATGAATTAACAAAACTTATGTTGCCTTTGTATACCAACCCCCTTGCCAAGTTCTTAACAAGTGTCTAGTCACAAAAAGCTGCTGCTTTGCCATATTTCACTGTCAAAGTGTTGGTTTTGACTCCACAAATTTTGAAATGTAAATTATAGAAGAAAGTAGGAAAAAATTCCAGAACAATAACACTGAAGTGCCAGAAAGTGCTTGAAGCCATATTTTATTATTGAAACAACATCTGACTATGTAGACACAACAGAAGGGACACACAGGATTTGAAACGTATTTTCAGCTGACTTAATTTTTAGAGATCAGCAATTTTGTGGAGGTTCTGGAGTGTTTCTACAAAAAGCCTCTACCTCGGTTCTGCTGTTTTGGGTAATATTTAAGTTTGTGTTTGTGAACTTGGACTTAGAGTAACCCTTCAGACTGTATCTACAACGATGTTGGGTTTAGTCATGGTTTTATTTTTTCCACACAGCAGGGGCAAGGTGCTGCTTCTCCAGCCAGCGGGAGACAATCCGGGAGCAACGAACGCAAACGGAAAGAGCCTCGGGAGAAGGAGAGGGAAAAAGAGAAGAACAGCTGTGTTCTCTTGTAACAGAACGTGGGTCTAGTCTGGAGCCCAGTGCACGTCCTCAGAAGCAAAACCAAGGAGTATAAAGGAAGACAAACCTGTTACACGCCGCCTGTGCCTGATAACCCCATGGATTTTGTTCACGTTTCAAGAGAGGAGGGATGACTTTGTTACAATCATAGACTTCCTTCAAAGTCACAGTGTGTGCTGCTCCGAGGGAATTCCAAACCACAGTTGGACGCGGCTGTGCTTTGAGTTAGTCATAAGAAATACTGCACCTTGTAGCTGAACACACAAATCATGGCAAGTTCTGTGTCATAGTGACATCCATAACTCATTACATCAGTTAGTAAGCTATTTTATCTGCTACTCTAAACAAAGGAGGTAATTAATTCTGTGTAAGGCTTTTTCCTGAAGTCTGTACATGAGCACAACAGAGTTCTGTGTTACTTACATGGTCTGAAACTATATCTTAGGCTGGGTATAGTCTTCATGACACAAGAGCCCAAACAACAGCTGGGCACTGCCTCCTCAGTGTGTCCAGATTTCTTTGCTTCTGGATCTGGTATGTTCTTTTTTTGAACCCAGGTTTATACTGTGTTACTGCTCTCACTGCATCTCCTGGCCAGCTTTCTTGCCCCAAAAATATGTGACTTGATAGGCATCATACAAAAATTGTCATAAAAAATGGGGCATTTATTAATAAGCAAGATACTGTTTGCTTTTCTTGCAATTACAAACTGGGTATGGCAACTCAGATGTTATCAGGGTTAAACAAGTAATTTTATAGATAACTTTTTCTTTTATTATTTTTTTCTCTTGTAGGTAAACTGGACCAGATAAGCTTTTATTTATTGACCTCTCCATATGATAGATGAATGATGAGAGGAAACTAAGGTCTATAATAGTTATATTCTATATAAGAATGCAGAGTTAAAATAACTAACTGTCTGCCTTTTTTTCCAGAAGTACCTTGAATTTTAACATGACGTTAACGTGTCCACTTGTATATTTAAGCAAGTGTACTGTAGTTAAAAACACACTCTTTTGTTTGTTTTATAAATCATGTATTCTTAAAAAAGCACACTTCTGAAGGGTGAGAGAGGAGTGAAGCTCCTCTCTGGGATGGTTTGAAAGGTGGTCAGGTGTAATATTTTGTTTTTTAAATCACTAATTTAGAATTTTTGGAAACCAGATTTTTCTAATTTATGGGAACCAAATAAACATGTTGTGTCTTGTAGTATTTATAGAATGCAGAAACAGAACACTTGATGAATTCTGAGGGAACCACAAATCTTCCTCCACTTCCATTAAATCAGTAACAATAACCTTCTTGCTGAACCTTTTGATAAAAATTTCTATTTAGCAATTTATAGATACTTTTGAAAAAAGGCTGCTTCTGGACAAGTTGTGTTCGTGCTCTAAGCCTTAGCATTCACATACAGTAACCTGGGAAAGCTAAGGCAGCCAGGTGGAATGTGACATTCCTGGTTTCAGGTGTTTGGAGTGTCTGTTGGAAGAGACACAAGTCTGACACAAGTCCACTGGTAAAAAGTTGCTTTAACATTACTTAAAGCGGATTTGCTGGAGTAATGGCAACCAGTCACCACATAAAGCTGTTAGAATGAAAATTAGACAGATAAAGGAAGAATGTCTTACTCACTAAAGGGCCAATTTGTATCACTTTTCTTCCATGCCTTTTCCACTTCTGTTTTTTTTTCACTTTTGTTATAATTTCCCTTTTATAATGATGAAGTAATGAACAGTAGGAGGTCCCTAATATGTAGACTGCAAATTAAAAAATGTCTCTTCTCTAGAAAAGTCACACCCAGAAAAGTAATTTTAATACTTAATGTATGCAGTTCAGATCATTTTCTATGTCAAAGCAAAGGTTGATGTCTTTTGTTCCTTTGCAGCAGCCTAACTTGTTCGAACAAATTATTGTGATGGAGGATCACCAACATAATGACTTAGCTACTATAAGGCAGATCAGAAACTATTCCAATAGTGTCAATAACAGAGACTTTTAAGCCAGAATGTTGTTTAAAAACATTCTGTTACTAAGATTTTTTCCAAATTTGTGTATTTACATTTATTTATTGACCTTGAAAAATAAATATGTCAAGCTAAGTGTTTGTTATTATTTTCAGTGACAGTATTGCCACTTTATACTCCATTTTGGAACAAATCTAGCTGTTTCAGCTATGGAGTATATCTTTTTGCCTAAGATACTTGCTCATATTAGAAGAATTCATGTAACATTTCCATTTTTAGACAGATGTGCCTGAAACCTTATATACTGCAGTTACAGGAATTACTGTCATTTGGTCACATAGGAAGAAGAGTTAAATGCAATGCTCATTATGAAGTTTGGACTCCCAGATGAATCAATGTCTCTTTCAATAAAGGAGCAAAGGGTTTCAATGTATTTGAGATGGGAGACATGCTATGTAAACAGTCTTCTGTTAATATCCTGTTTTCTTTTCAGGTCTTGAAGTTTTGTAAAAAAAAGGTAAAGATTCCTTCAGTCTAGGGTGTTGTTCTGCACAAGTTGAACATGTTAGTAGTTAAAAGTTATGAGCAGATGAGCTTCCTGATACCCACAATGAAATTCATCTGGAAGCTTCATTTATGCCCTACTGGGACTAACCATTCCAAAAGCAACTGTCACAGTTTATATCTCTGGCAGTATCTGAGGATCATCAAAACTGAACAGAATTGCTTTTACCTGAGTAACAGTGAGCTGGGAAAACAATATTGCACAATATAGTCCTGGAGTACCACAAACACAACATCTACTTCTGACTGTTCACTTCATTTGCCTTTTTTTTTTTTTCCCCAAGCTCGTGTTCTGGCAAAAGGGTACAGATTTATACCTTAAATCTGTTTATACAGTTTAGCATGCATATGCTTCAAATACCTACATAATATATATATATGAAAGTGTCCAGAAAAGTAGAGTAGAGCTTGTTTTCCACTAGGTAACAGCTAGCACAGAAAACAGAATCATAGAATTTTTGTTGCTGCATTATAGCTATGACATAAAAAGCTGCATACAAGTATTCTTAAAATTAGTAAAAAACAGCACTGCCATAGGGATAAATGTTTTTCTATAAGGCACTTTGTAAATGCTCAAATACACCACTTTTCTTGTGACACTCACACGGGATCTGCAGCCCCACAAAGCAGATGCAAAGGAAGATTGTAACACCGGAGGATGAAATTAGCATTCCTGAAAATTCACTTAAACACAATGCAAAAACCTGTATTTTGTAGCTGTCCATCTAGTTAATGTAAGAAATAATGTGTTCAGAGTGTCTTTAGAGAGCTGCTTTGTGGATCCCAGGCACACAAGCTCCAAGGGAAGCACAGGCTCTGCTGTGAACACTGAATTGCCAGGCAGTCTCTTACTGATTTGGTATTTCACGTTACTGTCTTATGTTTCTTCAAACTTGTATATACAAGCTCCTGAGAAGATTTTCCAATATGTAATAAAAGGCAATTTGAGTTCTTGAAATGGAATTTTTTTGTGCACTCAGCAGGAAATACTCAAGTAAAAAGTGAAGCTGATGTACTTTCAACTGAACCTTTCTTCTTTCCTGCTGCAGTATTTGTGCAAGCCAAAGTTGGCTCACTGCTTGGATCAGCTCTTGGCATTAGGATGCTTAGTATAGAATCTATACAAAATACATCCTTAAATACAACATACTGAATTAAGAGCTTCTTTATTTTATATAAAAATACTTTTTAAAGGTTGTAACCTTAAACAGCAGGTGACTCAGGAAATGCACATTAATTGATTAGTAATCAGATTAGACATAGGCAAAAATAACAAGGTGTAGTTTGGCTGCAATATAGTGCTCACATTTCTTCCATCTGTGCTGTAATGAACAAGACCTTGGTAACAAGAAAAATTCAACACTTAAAAATGTTCACAGAGTCCAGTGATAGCAAATTTCACATGCAAGGACTGAAAATAGTATTTCATCTTGTGATGAGTGCACGTCCTTTTGTAATTAAGCATAAATAGCAATAGACTGTTAGTGTAGAGTGGGAACATTCAGTGACACTTTCTCAAGCAACATCATTTACGCAAAAGTCTGTCTAGTATTCATAGTGTTTCCATAGCTCCTTGTTCACGGCTTGTTCTTACAGTTGTCCAGTAGAAAACAAAAGGATTTCAGTTAAGCTGTTGGATGGGGAAGAAGTGCCATAGGGAAATGCTGATGGAGAGGCTGGAATGTAAAAATTTCTATGCTACCTCTTGAGATTGTTTGGGGATTTGCCCTTAATTTTACTGTTATTTTGGACATAAATAGCTGTGTCACAGCTTGCAGTGGCCAGATTTTCTCACCTAGGTAATGCCCAGCATGCGTACTTCCTGGTGGGTTGGCAGGGTCTGTCCTTGTAGGCACTGCTCTTCACCCTTTCCAGGCTTCAAAGTTATTATTTGCTCTTACCCTCTGATAACAAATTTTTATTAAATGTCAGTTGCCTACTGTTCAGTTTTGGTCGGTATCAGCTCCTCTCACTCTGAGCTCTCTTCACCAGAGTTGGCTCTAGAGAACTAGTTTGAACCTGCCTTCCTGGTTTCTGGTTTGTAGGATTATCAGTGCTCATGGAGAAACTTCATGTGCTGAAATGGGAAATCCCTTGTTTTTCTTTAACTATCTGGTTAATTATCATTAGAAAGTCAAGATGCCATTTTTGCCTCTACAGAACAGCATAGAATAAATTTCAGTAAAATAGTGCTAGGTGTGGGAAATCCATAGGGAATGAGTCAGATGAAGTTTCAGCACTCTTAACTGAAAAGTTTACCAGCTTAGTGTAAAGTGCTGGTAAAGTGTGCTTACAGGTGAGGTAACAATAACATGAAAACAGGGGCATCTCTTGCTGAAAATGTGAGCTGAGGCTCTGCAAGTGCTCCTGTCTCTGAGCTGTGCATTCAGAGAAGCAGGTGCTGGGGGTGGGTCTGTGTTCCTGCTGGGGCCAAAAATGAATAAAATAGGGTTGTTTGGTATGGTCAAACACTAAGCCAAATATACAGAGAGCTCGGGGGTGGACAGGGACAGAAACTCAGCTGCAAGTTTTATTTTTTTAACTGTTCTATTGAGCTGTCCTTTAGTGCTGACCCTATTTCAGTTTAGGTCCCATCCAGTTTAAGTCAAACAAATACAGGGAATGATCTGCCAGTGTCTCATGAACCCAAGCCTTTAGGTCAGGCAAACTGAGGTTCTCCATCACAGAGTTGGATGAAATAACATGTTGCTTAGTCTGTCTCGAAGTTCACATTCTCTATTCTTGTTGAAGCCATTAGTAAAACTTGCACAGACTTTTAAGTTAAAACTTCAGCTGTAACTTTTCATTTTTAAAATTTGACTTTAATTTAGCATTTTTAGATTTCTTCTCTTTCCAGAAAAGCTGGGATAACGGGTGTTTTTGTCAGAAACCTTGTGTTGGCTTTTGTTCTGGCTCACTGGCACATGCCCAGGAAAGGGTCAAAATTGCAATTACACCAGTGTGTCAGTAAACTAAAATGATCTGAGTAATGGGCACACCCTTGGGTTTGGTCATCTCTTGTTCTGGGGAACTCTAATAATATGAAAACAGACAATTTTCTCTGTAATATTTTGATGTCAGGGCATCAACTAGTCTCTTAATTTTAGGGGTTTTGTTATTGCAGGTTAACCAGAGCCAGAAGAAGCTGGTTTATATTAATGGCTGTTTTGTTTGCAATTGAGTTTTAGTGAAATCCTTCCCCACTTAAAGTTTGAAAACAGGTTCTCTGAGGTGAGTAACAGTATGGGGGTTTTAGCCAATTGCAGCCCTGACAGACATTCCCATTAAGTTGTATTTGCTATAGGAAAAAATACTGCTGTGGAAATAAAATCCTTGTTTAGCTTGGAAAAGTATAGTAGGTGATGCCTTCAAAACACTGTAGACAGATACAGTGAACTACTTATAATTGGGCTTTTGCATTTTTGATCATGAATAGTTGCAATAACTACACTTTTGCATTCCATATTCTCAGGTTACAGCAGTGAGTTTGTGTTTCTGGATTTCTAACAAGCTTTCTCTCTTAGGGGCTGGCAAGCAAAAATAACTTTAGAGAACCCATTAAAAAAGTGACCATAGGTAAAATGATTTCAAGAAACAAATCTATTGTAGCGAGTGTTTCATCATCTATATTTTGGTAACTCTTGAAATCACTTGTGCTGTTACATCATGTTAAAAAGTGTAGCTAGTCAGGGAATTACAGCACAGACATTCATGAAATAAGCAGGATTCTGGTTTGGATACGGTCTGTATTTGAAAAAAAACAAAAACAAAAACCAATTTATACAGGTTGCTGTCAGATTGGACAGATGTGTCAGCTGTGTATGTGTTTTCCCAGTTTTTGCAGTGTACAGTCACTGTTTACAGATCAAACCTCACAAATTTAGTGGCACAACTCTATGAAGTATCAAGTACTTGTCCTGTTCCCCAGGAATATATTCTGTTGCAACCTGTTCAGTATTAGTTCTTACATAAAATGCCACAGAACATTAATACCTTACAGCAATGTTAAATAACAAAAGTTTTGGGTTTTCTTTCATATTACAGCTTTCAGCAAAAGAAGTTCTTATCAAAGTTTTCCTTATTAATTCATTACCCTTCTATCTGGTCAACAGATGCACACCTCTTACTTGTACAACTTCTGATAATCACCTTTCACACATACATGTAAGCTTAGTAGAAAGCTACTGATGGAACACAGTACAGAAGTTGCCCCACATTCTCCAGTATTAAGAAAACAAATATTTGACTTAACTGCCTTGGGGGGGACTTCTTACAATGAAGCATTTCAACAGAAAAAACCCACCCACACACAAACCCCCAGTGTAGTTCCAGATTAGCAGTGTCTTCAAAATGCCACCAGAATTGTGCAATTCCTGTGTTAAATCAGCAGTTTAGTTGTGAGCCTGTTAGTCACCCAATGTTTACCTCATGTCTAAATCTAGTTTTAAAAGGAAATGCTAAAGCAAAATAATGCTAATGAAAGTTACTGTGGATTTACCAAGAGATGGGAGAAGTTAAATTTTTAAAGATCTTATGTTAGAGGTGCATGGCCTGATTAAATCTAGTCATGCAGCATCATTTGTACCACTGTATGTGACTAAAATCCTTTTCATCATGTTACATCATTATCCAGCACTGTAATGGCATCAAGTTCAACTACTGAATGTTTTGCATTTTAAAAGCCTTAATTGTTTATATTGTATTAATGTGTTTTTAAAGATTATAAGGAAACATTTTCCTTGTAAATTGTTAAAATAGTTTTGAACACGAATAATTTTCAGAGAAATCCAGTTCTGTATCTTAACACCCCTTTTTGTTTGTGTACCACAAAAGTGTTAAATTCTGTTACCTTTTAGAAAGTGTCTCCCATTATCAGCCTCTCTGTAGTTCAAGGTCTCTACCCATTGAGATTTATTTTGGTTAACAGTCTTCTGAAACTCATTGTACAAAAATAAATTTAAGTGGGCAAACTTTAAATGAAATATTTAGCTATTTAAGTTCTTTCCTAATATTAAAGGTTGGATGTTATGCTAAAAAAAACATCAAGCAAACCAACAAAAACTCACTTTGGGAAAGGTTTTGGCAATTTGTTTTCATTCAGGGTTTTTTTTCCCCCCATCACTCTCCTTTAAGTGAAATAGCTGCGTATGAACAACCACATTTTTCATTTAATTAAGCTTTAACTATTAGAACAGAAATGGTTAATCTAGGCAAAGTCACATCTCAAGTTTTGGGTTTGTACCTCTCAAGAGGTACAAGAGATATCTTTCTTTTAAGACTATACATTTCTGGATTCCCCATTAGATCCATGAGCCACTAGAAATTCATCTTACAGCAAATCCTTTTTTTGTCAGTGTTGACACACCTGATGAAGCACAGACTGCAGCCAAATGCATGCCCTTGAAAATGCACTGTGAACTTCTACTTGCTCATGGAAACTTGCAACAAAATTCAGTAAATTGAACCTACATTTTTCTTCTAAGAATTGAACAACACAGAAGACGTATTGAACGTATCAAGGTAAGTGATGTGCTTGCTGAGACAGTCCATTTCTTTTGTTTAAATCCAAGTATTTGGCAGATGTGAATATTCACACAGAATTAATTATAGACAGTGCTGCTACACCAGGTTTTTCTCCTCCCGTCTTTCCTGAAAGGCTACTTACTCAAAGGCAGGTTAGTTTAACTCATTCCTCTGCAGGTACTTGGCAGTTCCACACAGCACCCAACTGTGACTGAGGGGGGCAAAGATACATGTGCAGAATCAGCATCTTCTCACAGCCCCATGCCTTAAAATATGTAACTGAAATCCTTCTTTAAAAGGCAATCTGGCCTAATAAACACTTCCAGGTCTTAGGCAAGGACTACTTTTATAAGCTCTTGTGTTAGCAAGGTCCCCTGTTCAACTGAGTAACAATCCACCACCCAGTGTGGTGTACCCAGTAACTCTACCCTGACACTGACTGGGTGATAAATGACTCTCAGCCTGAGTGCCTGACATTTCTCACTGGGCCTGGTCCAGAAAGGTTTAACATGAGCCATTCCATGTTGACCCAAACCAAAAGGCTTAACAAGATGCCACCCTTTTGCTTGAGGCCACATCAGTGAGCAGCTGTAGCTGTCCCTGAACAAGAGCTGCATCTACAAGATTCCAAAGTCTGTGGTAGTCTGGTGTAAAAAACAGCTGTAGTAAAGTTCCACAAGAGTGCTGCAGAACACAGAGAGCACACTCAAATTTCTTTAGGCCTCCCATGTGCTTTCCACTATTTGTGGTACTATTCTTTGTGAACGAATGTGCTTCTACGTTTTCAACTCAGTAACAGACAAATTTTAGTTAGACTAAAATTTGTTTTGATTCGCTGCACCAACACATCTGTTTAATTCTGCCTTCCTTCCCCAGATTCTTTCAAAGACTTACTAGAAGCTATACAGAATATGAAGGTTTATTTCAAAAGAATACATTTGCAAGAATACACATAAATGCACTCAATGTAACAGTACCTTCTGCAAAAATAGGTTACATAATACCCAGTAATGAAAGAACAATCTCATTTCTCTACAATTTAGAAAGCAGAGATAATAGCCTGGACAACCTTCAAAATGGAGGTTATAGTTGTGTATGTTGTGAGAAGTAGCTAACTTTAAAGCATGACACCACAGAGCTAATGTTGGCAAATCAAACTACTAGCACAAGCTGCAAACTGTTCTTTTATACAGGATTAACAAATATTTTGGTTCCAATTTCTTTTTACACAGCTCTAGTGCCTCAGGGAAAATGCTTATCAAAGATACACAAAAACTATCCAAAATTACAACATAACTATTAAAATGCCTCCAAAATTGAGAGGAAAATAATCATGTTAAATTAAAAAAATTCAACCAGGACTTCCAGACAAGATTTCCTGTTTTTAACCAGAGAAAGTTTACAAGAGATTTCAATAAGTTATCTTGAAACCAAGCAGCTGTAGATCTTAGAATCTTCGTGGAGGTCCACCTTTAAATGGCTTAAATCCTGAGCCACTTCCCCTCTGCATGGAATTGCCTGTGATCTGTACAACTCTATTTATTGGTGAAGAGTTACTGGAAACAAAAGTTTTAAAAAAGTGTTAAGTTATGATAATATCTAAAGTCTTGTTGTACAGGTAATAACCTTCTTACATCTCATATCGCTCAACTGCTAAACTAAGTCTCAAAAGAGACTTAAAAACATGCAGGAAAAGAGACTTGGCAAGAAGTCACTTGTTACTGTGCTTTTGTGCAATGTTGCCAACAACAAGACAACCGGGGAGCCCTGTGCTGGCAGGGAAGGTGGGTCTGTATGTTGTGCAGCAGCCACAGCAAGCCGTGCTGCTTGCACTGACACTACTGTACTTCCTAAGGAAACTAACGCTGGGGAGAGCTCAGTAGGAAACAGAGGAAGGAGTATTTTCTGTACCTTGTATGTGGAGACATCATGCCCCCTCCTCCACGGCCATCTCCCATTCTCCTCGTGTCATGATACCCACTGCCTTGAGAACTGGGTCCATGCCATTCTTTCCTTGGTCCAGTTTCACGACTATGGCGCTCTACGACATGTCTGTCCTCGTTGTAGTGCTGACAAGAAAGGGACAGTCATCCTCAGAATGAAAGGTGCATTTTATCTACACCAAACAAGCTTTTCAAGAAAGCTTATCCCACAGCTCCTTAAGACCAGTCAATAACCAGCTAACACATCTACAATATTCCTGTTAGAAACTGTAGGTAACACTTGGTTGCAATGACGAGTGTATGCAGGAAGTGAAGTCCCATGAACTCCTTCTGCCCTGATCTCATAATCACTGATATAGAACTCAGAGAAACACTAATACTTTTTAAATGCTTCAGGATGTACTAGCAGAAGCAATTTAGTTTGTAGTCTTTCAAGACAAGGTTTCTCTCAGTAGCACATTACAGATTACAACGACAAACTGCACTGGAAGTAGCAGGCAGTGTAAAACCTGAAAACAGGATGACAGTGATTCTTAAAAGCTCAATCATCCACTTGCTCAGGTATTGTTTTGATCTACCATAAAGATGCTAGACATAACATGAATTGTGTAGGTTTTCCGCAATTTGGTTTATTAAACCAACAGAAAAGCACCTTTAACATAAAGAAAACTAAGCTGAAAATGCGCTTGCTAATCAGGTTTCTGATGCTGTATGGTCATTTTTCCAGCACAAACCTGCATTTTCCAGCCTCTCACTCATGTACACAAACACAAGAGATGACTCACTTGTCCTCCACCTCTTTCTCCCATCACGCCCCGTTCTCCTTCCCTGCCTCCGTAGCCGGAGGCGCTGCTGCGGCTCCCGGGAGGTGCCCCTCTCACATGGCCAGACACCTCTCGTCCCGACCGATCCGGCCTCTCGCCTCTGTGGAAATTGCTTTCATCAAAATTTTGGTTTCAGTATGATTCAACTGGTACCAAATCGTAGCACATGTAGGCAGTGAAGACTCCTCTGGGTTTCAGGTTCCCAGCAGCTTGTAGCTGAATTCTCAGAAACATTCCTTTAGATCCGTGTGGCTCTAACTAATGAAAGCTCACAGATTACTTGCTTTATGTCTGCACTCTGCACTAAAGCCTCCTTACTCTTATGGTTACTACACATGATTAAGAACAGGCTGCTGGGAGTCAGCATGCAGTTCACAGATGAGATTTAGCATTTCACAGACAAACTACATGCCAATTTTTCCAATGCTTTTGGAAAGCAACTTTGCCATTGTTGAGGCAAATGCCTCAATTCTTGAGGAACTGCTACTATGGATAAATTCTACAAGACTCAGTACTTTCACTGGCTAGCCAGCAAATTTACCTGCCATCCCGTTTGTCTGTGCTTATGCTTCCTTCACCCTTCCAATTTGTTTGCCTAGGTGGGTTGGAACCAGTCTCTCGTGGATGTCGACTGTGTGGTATTTCTGGCCTGTCATGAATTATCACTGT
This sequence comes from Serilophus lunatus, assembly GCA_013399895.1. NCBI lineage: Eukaryota > Metazoa > Chordata > Aves > Passeriformes > Eurylaimidae > Serilophus > Serilophus lunatus. The sequence continues at coordinate 792,515 of VXBA01000138.1, forward strand.
TCTTCTTTCATCTCTGTCTCCTCGCACTTCCCGTCTGTCTGTGTCCCGAAGTTCACTTCTTGGCTGGGGTGGTTCATTTCTTCTGGACTCACTGAAGCTCTTGGGGTATCTCTCAAACCCTGGCTCTTCTCTTCGCGCTGTTGGGCGAGTCTTTTTTGCCTCACCTTGATTTACAAAACGATCTCGCCTAAGGTGTTAAAGTAGGAAATAAAGTCATTGGCTTGTATCCCATTTTCACATTTCTCTGCACACATAAGCACATGTATGGGTATATAAAATATCACATCTTCATATTACAGATTTATTACTATATATGTGGTATAGATCTCAAAGATCCTTCCACCCCAAAATTGTAGTTCTTTCTACAATTCTGATTTTGAGCTCAAGTTTTAACAGCCAGCTTAACATTTCTTTATGCATTTATTAGTTGTCACTTTGGCCAGGGTAATTTAAGCAGTTATAGGGCCTCCTTTGTGCCTAGTATGAAACAGATGGAATGCTACATTGCTTGAGTCAGCCAGCAAATGTAATTTTACTTCATTGCAGCATAAAAGTGGAAGTCCAGAAGCTACAATTTCTAAGTGGTTATTGGAGATGTTTAATGGAACTGTGAAGTTGGATGTGGAACTGGCACTTACTGCACAGTTACACAGATTCTGACGAATGCTCTTAATTTTCCTTAGATCAGTTGCTTTTAGCCTTGCTTCTCAAGGAGGTGATTTACCAAGTAAGAAACATCTAATCATTGGAACCTACTTATGGCTAGATGTGAAAAAGGAATAATTGCAAAAATTCTTTTGAAAAGTCTCACAAAAAGGCCACCAGGCAGCTAATTTGAAGTCCTCAGAGAAAAGCAAATTAGATTCCATTATACAAGTGGGCAGTCCTGAAGACACAATTCTGTTCCATCAGAACTGTGTAAGGCCCTTTAGCACCATTTCCAATTTTTAACAGCTCTGAGTGAAACCTCTACAGATGCTGGCAGGCAAAAGCCTGCTCTATTATCCAAACTCACCTATCAAAAGAAGATGATGGAACAGAAGAACCTTCTGGATATCGTCCTCGTTCTCTGTGATCAAAATCATTAAATCTGTTCTGCTGGCGACTGTAATCTGAACCATGGCCAAAACGTGCATCTGTATCAAGAGCCATCTTCTTACTGTCATTCCAGTAAGGATCATCTCTCCTTTAGCCAAAACAGAGAACTCTCATCAGTTACATGTAGCCAAATGAAGGCCTATTATGCACAAAATTGCTGAGAGTCAGCAGTCTGTTTTAAAAGATGCTCACATGACCACTGGAAAGCCACTAACAAAGGTGGACTCTAAATAATGGTGAACAAAATCATTTAAGAAAACCATCAAAACTAACCACCCCTCTGTTTGAAGTGTAAATTGCAGAGACAAAATCCCAAAAAAATATGTAATAAAATCTGAGCAATGGCATATCATGTTAAGCAGTTTAAGACCAAAACCCCAACAAACATCACTGCAGCATATTTTTTCAAAGCAAACAAACCCAAACCCACAAATCTCAACAGTTTTCTAGGGAAAGAACAACATAGAAGACAGACTTGCTTCCCAGAAACATTCAGGTACAGAGTCTCTAGGCTGGAATGTGAGACAGAGTATAATCAGCAGCCTTGAAAAACGAAGCTGTCTGTATTCCTCTGGTGAATAAATATTAGAGTTCTGCTACTCTATCTACCACCATGACTTACATTTACTTTCCATATGGTAATTTTATGGCTAAGGTCTCAGTCCTGTTCTTATAATCAAAGACCAAAGCCAGTTCAATTCACATGTCTCAAAACAGCAAATAATAGATGCCATCAGCTTCAGAAAAAATTAAAAATTATCAGTGACTTCCTGAACCATCCTTTTAACAGAAATATGAATTCTTTGCAAAGTAGAAGCAAGAAGTTTCAACTGTTAAGGTAGAACAGCTTTTTTTCAGCAAATGCCCTAAATTGAGTTATGCTTTTTTTTTTTCATACAATTAGAATTAAATCAAAGAATGGTCCTCTAATTTCAAAACTTCCTCCTACAGATAAGGCATATTTCATATTTGGCATAAACTGATGTCAAAACCACACAAAGCCCAGAAATCCAGTTCTTCTGTGAAGACTTGTTTCAGCTACAAAAGAATTTCCTAGTCTGACAAAGCTGTTTCTTTCTAAGAACTGCAAAAAAAGGGGTTGAGAATCACCTGTGATCTACATCACGTGGACGTTTCAGAGAATTCCTCTTTTCCTGTTCATAACGGAGCTGCTGCTGCTGCCGCCGCAGCTCCTCCCTCTCGCGAGCAATTCGTTCCGCTTCTTTCCGACGTTCCTGCCGTGACAGCGACAAACAAAACAGCTCTTTATTACAGACATCTACAGAACAGGGAGCAAATATACAGAGCTAACCCTTGAGTCTCCTGCTAAATGCTGATATAATTCATCCTTGGGTATCATCTAAGACTAAAGAGCATAGAGAATATTCCTCTAAAAAAGCAGACAGAAGATCTGGAGATGTTGTTGGCTGTTGGATAGAAATGTGTCCACTTGTATTACTACTCTATTTATTGCTCAGAAACAGACTTCTTGGAGTTTCGAGTGACATCCTCTAGGAAAAATCTAGTAAAATTATCAAAGACTAGCATAGGCAGTATGATCTATTTTATCTCAGTTTTAGAGACTGACAGACAGAGCCATTGCAGTAGCAAAAATTTGCCATAAAATTACTCACAGGCAAACAAGATAAAGATTACTGTTGTTGCCCAGTGTGGATTATGTAATGTTTGGCTGATTCCTTTATGAAAGAAAAAGGGCTGGGTGCAAGGAGAGGAGAAAAATTCACCGCAAGTGCCAGCTGGGCAACAGTCCAAAATGACACCGCACTCCAGTCCAGGACATAAACAGGCACACCTGTTCAATTCGAACACGCTCTCTTTCCAAGCGCTCCCGTTCCATCCTCTCCCTTTCCAGCTTCTGCCTTTCAATCTCCAGTCGCTCCCTCTCCCTCTGCAGACATTCCTCTCGCTCGTGCATTATTCGGATGCGCTCCCGCTCCCGACGCTCTCGCTCGGCGATCTCTCTCCGCCTAAACAAAAAACAGAGGTTAATCTCAAAACTTCTCTCATCCAAAACTAACATCACCTTAGGTATAGACATTAAAAAGCTATTACAGAGTAAGCTCCCCACAGAAGTCCTTGCACCAGAAGCCTATTCCTTACAGCCCCAAGTAGCCAAACTGGCTTAGGTTAGCCAGTAGCAGTCAATAGACAGGAAAAGCTATTTCAAGAATCATCATTCCTAACGTACTTTATGCTGAATTCGGATTTCTCATTTGTCATCTGGCCCACAGTTGCAACAACTTAGGAAAGAATAGCATTTATTTTTTAGGTCCAAATCATATTTTAGCTCTTGCCCTCTTCAAGATAATCAAAAATTTACTTCTTCTGTCCAAAAAATAAGACAGACAAACATGACTACCCTTGACTCACACAAGTTAGCAGTTTCATGAACAGATTTTGCCTTCTTCTTCCTACCTCCTATAGTCATAAAAGACATTTTCTTCTGTAAGCTTTATGCCTGCTGAGAACACCATTGTTTAGGAATTGTTTCCCTTTGTTTAGGGAAATCCAGCTAACAACACAACTCATTTAACTGTCCTTTGCAAACTTTAGGCCATAAGAAAACAGCAGAACACAATAGTGTAGCTATTTGTTTCTTCCATTTAAAACTGTATTATGCTTCAAGGTATATAACAGTGTCTGTTTAAAGACAAACCAACACCCAACACTTATTTTTGGCCCCACCTTCTAGTCAACTTCTCACCTTTTGAAAAAGAAAACTGGCATGCAGTGACACTTATGAGATACACCCCCACTCTAAGGAACTCTAAGCTATGTGTGTACACATATGGCTATTAAAAGATTAAACAAACATTTTGAAGTGTGTTAATTCACATAAAGATACTGTTAGGAAGGGACCCAGACTTTAACATCTGAGTAGAAGGCTTGATAGAATGCATTTTGATTAGATTTCCAAGTATAGTATCTGATCAATTAATGTATAAAATAGCCTTTAGCAAAAAATTGAATTACTACCTTCGGAGTTCAACAGCTCGTCGTATTCTTTCCAACCGAACCATGTGTTCTCGCAATCTCTGTTCCTTCATCTTTTCAAAAGGCAAGATATCCTTTCTACCCCTGTATTCCCTGAATTTCACTTTATCTTGAATAATACGCTCTTTGTTCCTCAATATCGGTGGCTACAGACAGAGATTACAATGGTTATTTCAGAAGTCTCATTCATTTAGGGAGATTTCTGGATGCTACGTTCAAAGATCATTAATGACTTAGCTGTCCCAAAGCATAGAAAGCTTCTAACTAAGCTTAACAGTTTACAATGTTTTATTGACTCCTCAGTGAAGATATTAACTGCAAGGCAGTATCAAATCAGGTAAAGATTGCAACAAATCTATGGATACTTACTTTCTCAAACCTTCCCCTTCTAACTGTCCTAGTGTGGCCTTGGTCTCCTTTTGTTTGGTCTAAAACTACAACTTGACCTGGGCTTTTACCACCTAGTGAAGGGGGGAGAAAAAAAATTAAAAAAGAAGAAAGGTTTAAAAATACACATATATCACTATTTGTCTGTTACAAATTTTCCTCAGTAAAATTTCTAAATCTCTAAATTGAACTGGTACAGGCAGGAAAAGCATACCAGCACATCTGCAATTAAGTATTAGCATAAAGTATAGAAGCAAGACATGTGTTACAGGAGTCTAAAATTTCAAGAACATGTCTAATTCTCTGGTTTCCAGCAAGAACATGCCCCCAAGACAAGTCAGACACACAGATTCAACAGCAGGAAACATGGCTAAATGGCATACTTATTCTTTTCTTTTCTTCGTTTTTTTTAGTGGATTCTTGATTAGGGCCACTTGTTCCATTATCACTCTTCTCATCTTTACCTTCCGTTTTCTTGGCTTCTTTACTTTCTTTTTTTTCTGATTTCTCTGATTTCTTTTCTTCTTTTTTGGTTGATGGAGTTCTTATTAGGAAAAAGAGCACAGAAATCCAATGAAGAAAATTCAACTTAGAGGATTTTCCCAACTTCTGAAGACATGCGAAATGTCTTACTTGCTGGCTTTATCACTTGATGTAGTCTTCTTATCTCCCGTGCTCCTACTCGAACTAGATTTCTCATCACTTTCTTTCTTCATCTCCTTTTTGGAGGGATCACCTTTCACCTATATTTTTTTTTCCAAAACCAAATAGATTAATACAGATTCTTGTAAAAGACGGTCTATTTTGGGAAAAGTCTTCATCTTATTAAACCTACTTTCTCCACAGAGATTTGCTGTCCGTGCAGCTCTGTTCGATGCAGGTGTGCAATACATCTGGCCACTTCTGTGCTAGAAGACATTGTTACTATGCCATAGCATTTTGCCCCTGGGCTTCTTGCATTTGTAACCACCTTTGCACCAAGTACCTAAATAAACAGGTAAAATTTAGGTTTTCAGAAAGACATTTCTAGTAAGGAAGCTACTGTATTCCAACAATATTTTTACCCTAGTATATAAAAACCCAAAACAAACAAATTCACCAGCAACATATCCCCACCTCACTGACATTCCATGTTTTCAAAAGCAGACAATTCCGGGAAGCTGTAGCTTTAGGAACTTCATCCCAACTTCGCTATCAAGGCATATTAATGCATGGTTCTTGTTTTGACCTCATGCCCATTATCTAAACACTTCTTTTCACAGTTACTGTCAAAATTCAGTCACAGAAGCACCACTGACCTCAGTTTGTTGGTTCACCTCTGACAGATGAACCCTCCAAAAAAAAAAAAGTCAGCAGCTGCCAATTAACAGCAGGAAGGTATAAGCAGTAGTATGCAGTAATTTAAAGTAGCCAATTCTTCAAGTTCATCCAGAAAACGTTTCAATTAAGCAATTTTAGCAATCAGCTTTTATAACTAGCTCTTAGAAGAGTATTAAGCTTTGTGTTCCTGCTCCTTGCTAGAATTTCTATAGCTATAGCTATATTTCTATTTCTATACCTATATAGCTATACTGGAGCTGGTCTTGACACAGTAATGCTCTAAGGCAACAACTTCACCTATCTAGCAGCCTGTAATGGTACAGTCATTTAGATATTAAATATTCCCCAATTAATTTAAAACTGGGAAGCTAAGTAAATACAGGTAACAACCACCTTTACAGCAAAAACAGCCAAAGAACTGGAAGTTTCAACAAAATGTACTCTCAGGTTTCCACACTTGAATGCACTAAATAAACTTATCTACTAAATACATAAGAAAAATCAGATATGCAATAATCAATACACATACTTGATTTTCACAGTGCTCAGGTTCTAATTAGTTCCCAAGATGAATTAACGCCAGAACTGCACATGCTTACAAAAACACTACAAATTCACACAGCTGGGAAAATGAGAATGAAAAAACACTGTTTTTTCCCATTTTTCAGAAGACTGCTTAGCTTATAAAGATTCCACATTTTTCTACGGAATTTTTAAGTTAAATTAACTGGTATCTGCAGAACAAACTTAATTTAAGCAACCTTTAAAAAGAAAAAGGCATTAAGTCATTTAAAGAGTCCATAACGGATCAGACATTAACTGTCACATCTTTTCACCCATTTTTCCCATTCATAAACCCTCAGAATACATTTTAAAAACAGTCTCCCAAAGCAGGAGGTTTTAAAATTGTAATATAAACAGTATTTATATCAGTACATTATCTTGCACTCATGGTGAAATAAAATTGCTACACAGGAACGTAGCCATCATTATTTAAAAAGCCAGTCCTGACCAGATTATTCCAATAATTGTGAAGTTTCTTTTGCACTTATCTTACCCCAACAGGAAGGAAAACTTCTTATTAAATGAGCATATGGTTCTTTCTGTAAGCATGCACTCTCTTACGGCTGCAAGTAGGGGGTTTTAGATTGCACTGGTTAGACATTTCATCTTCAACTTTTATTTAAATCAAGTATTACTCAATTTCTGTACATGAGTAGAGGAGGAGGAAGAGACACACACAGCACACGCGGTATCACACCCCATGAAATACCTTTCCATATTTGCCAAAGAGATTTTTCAAGTCAGCAGCTTTTGTGTTGGAAGACAGTCCGCTAACCCACAGGTTTCTAGTTGAACTTCCACTGCTACCACTAACACTGCTCGTGCTTCCTGAAACAAGTGTTACAAAACAGCCAAAAAATTAAGGACACAAAGGTTCCACAAACATTTAACTAAACTGTTGCTGAAAAGAGAAACTTAGCCTGTTATCTCCAAGTTTATCTGGTTACCTTTCCTGAAAAGGCTTCTATAGAAAACGAAAAATATATGCCGTAAGTTTTCATTTATTCAACCATGAACTGAGACCAACAGCTTGGCTCACTTGTACCTAAAGGACAGAGTTAGAAAAATAATAACAGTTCTTTGTTAAAGGCATGTTTTACCCCCTCATTTGGGTATGTACACTTAGCTTGAACATTTGGCTCTTATCAGTAACTTCCATCCAAGAAAATGGCTTGTTTGTACCCAATATTTGTTATTCCTTGGGATGTCTGTACACTGCTCACAGCATCAGAGACAGCAGAAAGACAAACAGGAGACTTTGATAATCCCAGCTTCCAGAATCACATGATCCATTTCCACAACTTTTTGAAGTATCTGTCCTCTATCTAGAGCAGCTTTTTAAAAACACTACTGGCCTCACATATTAGATTTGCAGTAACACATCACAAAAAACTCAAGAGTAATTTATTACAAACATCTTTCAGTCTTATATTTAGTTCAGCTTCTTGTTGTTTACTGTTAAATGTATGAACAGCTTTTGAATATGTTAAAATGTAGTCATAGAGGCAAGAACAGAGCAGGATTTCCAGCTTAACAGCTAGAAAATCTGATGATATGCAGAGCCTTACAAAGTAATTTAAGCACCTTGAGAAAAAAGGGTAGTTAAATTTCTCCAGTACATGAACCAAGAGCAAAAGGCAACAAATCTCAGTCTGGTCCTATTAGGATTATTTTGATAATAAATTAGATAAGCAAGGAAGAAATTCTTCCCTGTGAGGGTGGTGAGGCACTGGCACAGGTTGCCCAGAAAAGGTGTAGATGTCCCATTCCTAGAAGTGTTCCAGCCCAGAGTGGTCAGGGCTTGGAGCAACCTGGAATAGTGGAAGGCATCCCTGCCCAACCCTGCCCATGCTAGAGGGTCGGAAGTAGATGTCCTTTAAAGTCTCTTCCAACTCATTACATTTTATGGATCTGCGCTCTTGATAAACTGTGATACACTTAGAACATAATCAACAATCATTAAACAGCCACTGTATTGGCTTAGGCTGAGTACTTTAAGAAATCCTTCAAATATAGTTGTCATTACAGTTATCATATACACCACATACATGAAGATACAGCAAATCTGCTTTCAGTTTCATTGAAAGTAGTAACTATAATGGAAAGACACAAATCTACAGAAGACCAAGTTATGTCTGCCACAAAAGTTTCTACTCAGAAATTCATTTATCAAGTAAAGTTGTCTGATGGTATAGATGTTAGACTGATGTTGGGTAGGTTGTTAACCTAGGTAAAGGTTGGACTTGATGATCTCCATGGTTTCTTCCAACCTTATTAATTCTGTGTGTGCGTTAGTGTTATGCCAGAGATTCTGACAAAGGTTTTTGGCAGAGAGGTAGTAGGTAAAATGAGGAGACACATGAGCTTATACAAATGCACTGGTTCAACTCTGAAGCTTTAGTATAACTGTACAAGAGCACATTAATGTGCTCTTGAGCTCCACTCTTTGAATTTGTAGTCATAATACAGGATTTTATGGAAACAGATGCAAACTCCAAGGCAGCCAAATAGGTCCGAGTTTACTGCAACAAACAGTCACAAGTGCAATTTTGCAAGCTGGCATCTCAGTTATTATACTTGGTTGAGAGTTCAGTTTATTTAAAAATGAGCTAGAATCATGAACATGACAAAAAATTTCATTGATATTTTTGTTTTTTGCTTGTTCTGCTGTGTGCAAGTCACAGCAGACTAATCTGAAAATTACAGCTTCTCATCAAAACACAGACTTGGGAAATCTAAGTGGAATTTTCTCCCAAAAGAATCTTTAGAATAAGTATTTTTGTTCTTATGAGGAATCTGGCATAAGGAAAACCAATATATGAACACATACATACAGCTAATGACTACTGTACCTCCAGTATCATTTAGTACAGATGGAAAAGTTCAGTCATATAAGCCATTTCATTGCATGGCAAGCAATTTCTCAGTCAGCAAAGCATTTAGTTCAAGACAATACTACCCTAATTTGTAATAGTTACCTTTATCGTCCTTTGACGTCGTCTTGCTTTCTTTAGGTTCCTTAGTAGAGCTAGAGAAGCAAATTGAAAAAATCAGAAGAAAGTTGAAACTACAGAATTAGGTAAGGGTTGCATTTTATACTACTAATACTAACAGACAAGTTAACATTTCAAAAAATAAAAATGAAAAAGGGCCAGACTGTATATTTGAACAAATGATTCCCTTATGGATTCTTGCACTGATTTTCCCCAAGATGCCTGAAGATCTAGATTTTCTGACAACTCTATTCAGTGGATATATGGCAATCTTCTCCAGATTTCAGGACGGGGACTTGACTTCATTTTGTGTTCTTAGAACTGATAGCTGTTCATTACCATCATCACAAGGACATTTAAAAAAATCGTCAATTTGAAAAAAATAAATAAATGCTGACAATTCGACAATGCAATCAGTAGGACATAGTGTCTATACGAAGATCTTGAATTTTAAAAAGTAACTTATGGCGGTCAAAAAACCCATAGGCAGGAGCATAGGACACTAATTACAAGATTCTTGCTGCTACCCCCTTAATGTAGAGTGATCTTATTGAATGCTGGTACTCAGTAAAGAACTGACATAGAAAAACAAACCTCTTTGCTTGACCAGAGGCCCCAGTAGACGAGGGACCTTTCTTCAAAGTATCCTTTTCTTTGTCTCCAGATTCTGCTTTCTTTGAACCTTCTCTGGCTTCCTTCTTGACAGGATCACCCTTCACACAGTCTTCCTTCTTACCATCTTTATGGTTCTCAGTCATCTCATAGTCCTTGCTTTCCTTCTCCAGGCTCTGTGAAATGGTATCCTGCACATCCTTTGGCTTACTTGCTTCAGAATCTGTAATTTTCACATTTTTACCTGTTTCTAGGAGGTCATCACCATCAAAATCCAGGGTGATGGCATCTTCGGCCTGGATTGTAACCGATATGTTATCATCCTCAGCTTCTTTCACAGAGGTGTTAGCTTCCATCTCTTCGTGAGCCGTGTGATCAGCCTCAGCTAGGCTTTCTTCTGAAGGAAGAGGTTTAGATACTTCTTGTGTACCATCACCAGAACCTGCTTTATCTAAGAGGATTTAACAGGAATAAATATGGCAAAACAAGAAGTTTAAACAATTTCATATGCATAAGCTAGAATAGGACCTAGAAAATACAAAGCCAGTTATTAGCACTGATGGAAGGTTAGAAAAAAACACAAGGTGTATTAACACAAATATAAATCCTTTACCCAGGATCACTTAATCTTCATGGCAAAACACATTTTTCTAGAGACAAATACCACAACATTAGGAGGGAGAATATGGTTCCATCCTGGAGATACCCGTTCTTCAGGAGAAGAATCCATTTTCCAGGTTAGGATTTAGCGTTCCAGAAGAAAATAGTTGCCTTGGATGTTCACAGTTTGAGTTAATCCATCTTTGAATCTTCCTGGTTCCATGACTTCCAAGCTTCCCAAATCCAAAAGAATTACAGTCTTGGAGAATTTCAGCCAGTCTTCCACGCTGGTGTTCTCTTTTCCTTTCCAAGCAGTTGTTTGGCAGTCAAGTGAGCTGTACAAGGCTGCAGTACATGGAGGGGTGAGCTTTAATCCAGAGTTCGTAGACAAACGGTCCTCAGTCTTCATCCACCGGACAGATTTTCCATCTCAGTCCCACAGAGGCACCTCCAACTGTATTCTTGGATTTGTGCAGATGAGACGCTTCAGCCATAGGGTCCCTCGTAAATACGGAGTCTGTAGTTTTATCCTGTAACTTCAGTAATGTGTTTATTCCATCTTGTGTCAAATGATGGCGTTCCATGTCCTTTCTAGTCCGCAATATGTAGAATCCTTAAGACTTCTGTCCAGGAAGTCTGTTTGCCCAAATGCATTACATTCCTTCTATAGTTTCACTAAGGAGCACAGCTTAAAAAATGGTAGCCACTCCACAGGTTTCCAAACACTTGTTTTACCAACCTATATACATCTGGTATTTCTAAGTGACAGTAAGTCAAGCATATGGTAGTCCATACATTTGTTGGGTGCTCAGTTTCAGTGTGAGAGTGATCATTTCACTCAACTAAACATCAGTTACTGCAGTGCAAGTTGGAAGCTTTGGCACCAAGACTTACCGTATATTAAAATCAGAGCCCTTGAATACTATGTTTTTTTCATTAAGAATCATAGTATTTCAAATATATTATACATCCACCACAGTAACTGATAAGTACTGTAATCAACTCTTAAGAGTAAAGTAACTCTTGGAGTGAAATAAACTGACTGTAATGATTCCAGGTGCTGAGCTTAATGAGAAGACATCTGATACTTAGCGCTGGAGACAAGCCTAGTATTAGTAGAGATTGAATGTTACAAGAGAAAGTTGCCTGCTCTGCCAGACTGACACCTCTGAACTCTACTAAACTTTAAACATACCTTTCTCATTTTCTTCATCTTCACCGTCCTGCAAGAAAAGGAAGTCAAGACTAAATGTCTCCTATTTTGAAACGTTAACCAAAACAGTTTAGATTTCCCACAGAATTTCTTTTGCATGGAGGCAAATTATTGAAATGAAAACTGTTTCCAAATAAAAAACTATCTAGAAACCAAACCCGTGCATATCCCTTGTCAAATCCCTGAAATGTTTTATGGAACTTCACCAGCATCTATCTGCAACACTTGCAGTTTGCAGTTGGTTGGAACAAAGATATTGTCTTCCCTCTTAACAGGGTATTTCTAAACTGTCACACTGCTGATTACTGCTTCAGAGAAATGCAAACAATCCATCATGAGCTTTAAAAGCTTAAGACACAAGTCAGAAACTAGGTAGCCTCCCTCCAGTAAACAGTTAAAAATGAAACTGTGATTTTAGTAGGTATTTACTTATTTCTCAGCAGTCTCACTGGGCAAAAGAAAAAAAAAAAGGACGTATGTCTCTTTTTAGACATCAGTTCCATGCAATTCAGAATGAATTTCAGAACTTTGAGATGCTACAGATATTAGTATTAACAATAACAAAAAAACAACCCCAAACAACCACACCCAGTTTTGTGCTTCCCCCTGTCATCCGATGGCAAACTTCTACATCACACAGGAGTGCTACACTCCTGTACAGGCTGCATGTACTATGACAGCACTTGGCACAGCCTTCAGATACATTTTTTAAGGGCGTTTGAAACATTCTTTGCCAAGTCTATGTATTGAATACTCCCAAATTGCAGACAGGAACCTATATTTAAATCAGACAACTTATTTGACATTATAATTATCTGCATTATTAAACATTTGAATGAAAGCTTCCCATACTGTTTACCTTTACTGTATTACATCATGACTTAAGATGCACGCTGGAACAAAAAAAAAAAAAAAAAAAAACAACAACTTTCTAAACTGATCTTTTCCAACTAAACAGACATGGAAATCAGCTTAACAGAATGGATTTAAAACTCACATGGGCAGTTCGAAAACTGTAATCTTCTATGTCTTGACCTTCATTTTCCTATAGGAACATAAAAGGGACTTGCTTAGCAAACTACTTACGAGACACTCAAACATTCAGAGTGGAAAGAGTCAACTAACTCAGAAAACATCTCAGTTAAGTGGATACACATCAATGAGCAGTTCTCATGACTTTCAGCTCAGTGCTGAGATTCTGTAAGACATGCCACTACTAGTACAAGGGATAAGGACCATGTAGGAAATATCTCTGTATGGACTCTTAGAACTTTACCAACCAGTGCCACATTCATTTCAAAACTATTCAAACACAAATCAAGGCAAATGGAAAGAAAAAAGTACATTTTAGAGTGAAAAACATATTTACTAGAGATAAGAAACTGAAAAACTATTTCTTAGTGTTTGTTACTAGGAAGTCAGAACAATATATGTTTTGCTGATAAAAAAAATTCATGTAAATTGTAGCAGAGTACCTGATTTAGAGAATCCTTTTCTGCATCTTCTGTTGTCTCTGCTGGCTCCAGGTTATGGTATCTTTTCTTTTCTGCAGATGGCGGTTCTTTAGAATTCAAGTTCTCACCTTCAACGTGTTCTTTCAAATCCTTCAATTCATCACTTCCATCTTGATCACTTGCATCTTGAGTCTCCAACTCATTTTCCTTTTGGTATGAACAAAAATATTTGGCATAACTAAGGGCATTAGCTTTATTCTGACAAATTCACTGCTAGAATCAGTGCTTCACTGCTGGATCAGTATCTCACATTCATAATAAAATTCAGAGAATGTTTTAAAAACCCTACACCTCCACACCCTTAGGCAATCACACTGTTTTCACAGTAAAAACAATGCTCACATAAATTACCACAAAGAAAATGGAAGCTTTCTCATTAAAGACAAACATTAAACCCAAATACAAAATGAGAAAAACTTTTACATACTTTTATTACCTTGACGAAGGAATCTTCTTCAACTGAAGCATCACCAGTTAATTCATCAGCTTCCTGCTTTTTACCTGAAATGATGGGATATGCTGTGACTACAGCTGCTATGAAAGAGCCAACTTTCTTTCAATACTTACTATGTGTTTGGCCTTAGTTTATTATTCTCTATATATTATTCCCCATTTATTATAAGCTCTACTTCAGTTGAACTGTTCACTATAACAGAACCCTCCCAAAACTGAGTAACTTAAGGTAAGTAGATAAAGTGTGATAATAAAATTTGAGAGAACACTGAACTAAAAATTAAACATTTCTAGAATTATTGAAGTTAACTACACATTACATTATGACTTAAGACTTTAGAAAGGTCTTGCTTTATAGCATCACTGAGAAATTAGAAGGTTACATAGTCCATCCAGCCTCCTACTGAAAATCACAGTTACGTTCCAAGGAATGATTGGAAGGCTCAGGGTTTTAGCTGCATCTTTGAGTACCCACAATCACTGCAAGCTTCTCCAAACCACCTTTTTCACTGCTTTTCATCACTAGAGGGAACAATCAGCAGAAGAATTGAGTAAGGTGAAGCATTTCTGCTTTCCACATATGCTTTACTGTACTAAGGGCCTGTTTCATTGAGGAACTCTCTGTTCTTCCAGCACAGGCACACTGTTCCCTCAAAGATGCCACTGTGAGGAGGATGACTAAACACAGTTCCCCTTGGAACTCAATGCACTCCCTTAATCTTCTGCAAGGACAAGACCCAAGAACGCTAGATAAAAGTATCCCCACACAAACACAGCCTTTGAAGAGCATTCTGTCTCTGTGAGTCAGGCTACCAAAGATTAGCCTATGTGACAATTTTCAGCAGCACAAGGTACAAAAGCAGTTCTGTTAGGAAGTGGCTTTACTGTATCTTCTACTGAAACTCAGTGCCAATTCAAATGCAAATGAGATGGCAGTTATAGTCAGCACTTAATGCTTTATTTTTTGATGTTGCATCTTCTCTCATGCCTTCATCATCTAGTGAAAGGCTAAATCCATCCTATATTCAAAAGGAATAAAAAAAAGAAAAACAAACTAAAGTTTGATAAAGTATAGACATCTCTGCTAGCCGCAACAAGCAATTTTTGTCAGTCATTTAATTCCATGGTCTTTCACACACAGTTCCTAAATTGCATTTCAAAGCTGGAGAGCATTCAACTACAGGGCAAGAAGAGAAACTGCTGTCTTGGTTTTGCTTGGATTTCAGTTGATTTCACTCCTTTCCCTGAAAGACAGCACTCTCATCATACTCCTGCAGAAAGCACATTGTTTTCAGTGCAGACACACACTAGTCTCCAGGAAAAGACACATGGCAGAAACCATTTCTATGACTGCAAGACATGAGATTTAAATATTCAGATCTAGAGTCAGTGACTTCATGTAAAACTAAAAACCCCGAAATACCGGTTTTATACTCGTAATGCAATAATTTGTGAGATTTCGGTGCAAAAAGCCAGCTGCACAGGTATTCTAAGGGAAGGTAGCTCTCCTCAAGAAGAGGAGTGCACTTACACTGGCAAGGACAGTTTTTGATGCGCATCACAGCTGATGCCCAAAACCAAGACTAACCCAAACTTCCTGTTACAATTTTAGCATTCTGTGATAGAATCTACAGCCCAAGGTACCTTCAATATAAATAAAAAGCTGTGAAAAACAGCAAGAACGTCTATAGACATTCAGCTGTTTTCTGTTTCACACTTCACTCTTTTGTTAAACCTGAAAGACAAAGTTTTTCCTGCATCCCACATCCAGCTAAGCATACACGGAGACACAGAAGCACATACGGCAGATGCCAGACATACTTAGCAACTACCTAGTATATACTATCATGTAAGCTATTTAAATTCACTCATTTTGCCTGAGGAAATATGGCAGGTGAACTAGAATGAGACTTTATAGTGAATCAAAAATAAATGACAAAGCTACCTCGAGTTAGTCCCATCATTATGCAATAGCAGTGAGAGAGTTCCATTTTATTGACAGGTCCTCATAAAGAGGAAGTTACAGCATTCAGTAATGAAGTTGTTACTATCTCTTGTTTGCCTCTGGATTAAGTCAGACAGGAACACAGTATTTCCTTAGGCCTTCTCTACTCTGTCTTTGCAGCAAACCCCATTTACTCAGAGCACCAGAGGTATTCCAAGGCATAATGAAACCTGAACAATGACCTTTACTTTTGAGCTTCGAGCCAGAGACTGGCAGAAGTTTGCTCTCCCTCTCAGTTCTGTGTTTCAGGTTATTTTGCTCTGGTTAGAGTCACACTGCTCAGAAGTGGCACTTCAGGGTTCTGGTAACAGACTGTTTTCAGACGTTGGTAAAATAACTTGCCAAAAAGCCAGTGTCCACAAAAGTTCAGAATTTGTACAGACTGATACACATCCACAATCTACTGAAAGGCACATTTGGCTCCTAACTTGACAGAAATAAAATGAGATTGCAACAAACACCTTGCAGAAACTTACTGTTCCTGTGAACTTACTGCAGACTGGTGTGGACCTGATTAAAGGGTATGTTACAACCACAGCCAGAACAGCTGGACCTGCAGGCAACAGGCACAGCTGGTCTCACATCACACAAGTTGTCAACACATGATAAAATTTCTGCACAGGTTTCTCCAAGCAGTGGCTGTTGAAAATGTCAGTGCTGTGCACAGCACTCCCCACCAATGTGGGTGTGTAACAACACCCACATCAATTTACCTTGGAACGGTGGCACTCCTTCACGAGCTGTGCTCGGCCCCTTCTCTGGCAATGACATTGCAACAGGCTATTTACACAGAGAATGAATATTCTCCTTGTAAGTACAGAATCAGAACATCTTTAAAATGTTGGTTTAACATTATGCAGGTGCAGCTTTCATCTCATTTACAAGTCTTACAGCAGCACAAGCTTATTCTACCTATTCATGGTCCTCCATATGAGAAATTCAGGCCACTTGAGTGCTTACGGAAATATAAAAGAGTGTATTTTGGACAATTCCTGAAGTAGACATCTGCATTTCAGGCAGAAGTACAGCAACAAATTCATCATAAAACCTTAGAAGAATTAGTTTTTGTATTTCTTCTGTTGCACTCACGCTAAAGATTCATCAAAAACATGGAATGGGACAAAAAAGGAGAAAGGGGGAAGAAAATCTTTACAATGGAATAAATTCTTGATAGCATTAAGAGGTCTGCTGCAATTTGAACACTATCATTTGCCGCAGTATCAACAAAAGTAAATTATCTAGGGTTTTTTTCTGTATGGGTATTCTATATTGTATTTCTGAAATGGTATCATGGGGAACAACAATATTTCAGTCTTTTATAGTGTCTGCAGAATAACGTCCTTTAGTCACTCATAGCTTCTAGAAAGGCTGGCCTCTGAAGACCAAGCGTACAACCTAGTTTATAGTTTGGTTTGTTGTGGGTTTGGGGGGTTCTTAAGTAACTACACAGTTTTAATAAAGAAGTCAAAATGACTTTGGCAGTAGTATAAAAGCCAGCCAACTGTCACTTTTCAGCATTTAATCTAAGAAATAGCATTGTCAAACTGGAAATCCAGTTGAAAACCAGAGCGGTAGTTAAGACACGAACTAACAGGTGCCTAACTGGCCTTAGAAATTTGTGGAGCAGCAAATAAACATCTCTGGTCACCTTAATTTTCTGAGGCTAAAAACCCTTAGCCTAAAATCTGTTCTTCATCTATATTAATTCCAAAACTTGTCAGGAAAGATACTGTCAATCACCAAGTTACAATGAATCAATATTCAGCATTTTTTGACTGCACATCCTTCAAAGGAGTATTCACATCAGAACACTTGAAAAATATTTAATACCAGCAGTAAGGTAACTTCCTCTAGATACCAGGATAGGCAGCAGAACGTTCAGGCTTGAAAAGGGAAGCTTTTTCCAAAAACTGTCATCTTTTTGCAAATACAGATCCGTCCATAGCTACAAAGTTCTAGTTTGAAAAGGCACAGCTGAGGCAACCTAAGATGGAACACTTGGCATTTGTTCCACCTTAAAACTTTCACTTTAGTTGGCAAAACCAACTGATCTTATCACCTGTAGGCTCTTCTGATTAGCTGTTCTGCAGTCCTTTACCCCAAATATTTTGAGTAGCTTCTGGAACAAGCATCAGATTTCAACTAGCTTTGCATACAGGACTGATCAAAGGTTCTTCCTGGATTACAGAATCCCTCTGCAAGCACTTTGTAAGTTGTATGAAACTAAGTGCCACTCAAATTTTGTTCCTATTTGTCTCCCTTTTTGTACACAGACACACAAAAAAGCAACTGGAAAGAAGAATGTATCACTCCCCCATACACACACCACTCTAACAGCCTGTATCAGAAAAACCTGCTCTGGAATACTAACAGACAGTGTGAGGGAATCACATCCCACACATTTTCCACAAACATTAAGAGCTGCAGTAAAAGCGATTACAGACACTCAGATCAAACCCTACAGCCATCTGACACACTTTGTAACTTCTCAGAAGGAAAACTTCCTCACTCTCTCCCACTGGCCTCTCTGGCTGCTATGAGGAGGTTGACTCAGGGCCTTTTCTGAAGATGTATTTTCTTTGTAAATCAATAGCAAGTGTTCCTACCCTCCTTTGGACAGCAGTAATAGCATGGGGGAAAATACTATAAAAGTAGTAATGTTGTTAATTTTACTGCCATCCAGCAGTGAAATAATTATAGACTCAGTGTTAGTCTAAAGCTGGGGGGTAGAAACAAGCATCAGCAGAAGGCCTGGAGCAATCTGTCAGCAAAATTGGTAAGGAAGCAACACTTCTCACAGTGAAGAGCATGTACAAAAATAGGAAGGATGAAGATAGTTAATTTTAAATGAAAATTCACTCCTATTGAATTCAGCTGATGGGCATGCATCTCCCTTGGAAAGTTCCCTAGTGACAAATTAGGGAATGGATTTTTGAAGTGCTAGATTTCCAAGTTTTGAGAGGCACTTCCTGTTTGCTAGTAACATATTTCAGCCAAAAGCACCAGAGAGGGAGACAAATAACATCTGAATCAGCAGGATAATGTGTACACGGAATAGTTAAAAATCAAGCAATATATTATTTCATACACCACAAATAAACCAATAAGATAAAAAAAGATTTCTCCCGAATCAGTCAGTTTTTCATGTCCATGCTTGAAGATTAATACAACATGAACCTCTCATACATTTGGCACAAAATTTGCTTGTAAGACTTTCATAATCTACAAGTAATGAGGAAAAACTCCTAAGCTTGCAAAGTGAGCTGATAAGAACTCTTCCCAAACTCTGTGTTTTACTTTGAGGTTCCCCAGGAACACACACGTCCAAGGCATTGGGATTCAGTCCCACAGCAGAGGGGGCAGGGAACAGCTCCCCAAGCCCTGCCCCAGGCAGCAGCAGCACCAGTAGGCAAAGTACCTCTGCAGAAGCAAAACAGTGTAACAACACAAGAAGCCAGTTCAAGAACATTATGCATACTGTGATATTAGTTTGGAGAACAGGAGGATAAAAACAGCAGATAAGAGAAGTGTTTGTCACTGCAGAACATGGAGCCATTTAGATCTCTACATGAAAAACTGTGCAAGAGTTTCCTTAGTCAGCTTCCATGTAGTTTTCTGAAACATCAGTTTACTTTTTTCACTGCTTTGGAAAGGTATGGCACAGAAGAAAAGGAAGCCATATTCCGAAAGTTCACTTCCTTTCACTTCTCTAATGTGTCAAAAGTACAGACAAGTTATTCAAATTTTCTAAGCAGACAGATTTTCTTATTGCTTTCACCCTTCACAGCACCAGACAAAAACATGAATCATCACTTCCACCACAAAACTCAGCCTAAGACAAGTGACAGAGGTGGAAAACTGCTCATCTCCCAAACGGGCCCCTACAGCCCATGTCTGAACACTCTCCGTGTGTCTGTGCAGTGAAGAATGCTGTGCAAAAAACAGACATGCCCCTTGCCACTGTTACTTGATTATGGATGCTCCCAGACAACTGAAAACAAAGACCTAAACAAAAACCCCCCAGAACTCAAACTCACAAAACAGTACTTAAATTCTCGGGCAAAAGAAAGGAGCTTCCAAAATCACTGTCAAACAGACCCCACAGAATAACAGAAACACTAAAATCTCTTCATTAGATGTTTCACAGTGAGCCTTCGGTGCACAGTCAGCAAATATAAGTTTATAAATCCTGTCTTCAGTAAGAGAGCATGTTACTAAACCCACTCAACACGGTCCTCCTCAGGGAGTGACCTCGTATCACGTACTACCAGCACGTTCTCATGGCTGAACAGCCTCTTGGCTCCCCCCCGCTGTTACACAGCTGCTTTCAGACACAACAGACACACATCCCCAGCAACTCCTGTGTCCACTCTGCACCTCTAATGCCCCATGCTCAGGATCTCTTAACACACCACACTCCAAAAACCCTCCCAGCACACCTACAGCTCTCCATGACCCACAGGCAGCACAGCCACGGCCTCACAACCCCCATCTGTTAGCCCACTCACTTTTTATACGTGTATATACTTATGTATATCCAGCATTCCTGTGCACTGCCTATGCAGTGACTGAAAACAGACGAGCAAGGCAAAAGGTGTCTTACATGACAGAAGTCACAATCAAAACCGAACTACAGGCTACAGCTCCACAGTCCTCCTTCAAGGTGATACATCCAAGAAAAGCTACCTAAGAATGTAACAAATAGCAACAGATCCTAACCTTTGCCTTTAGTTGGCTTCTTGGTGGGCGTGTCAGTCGAAACACTTATTTCAATATTATCTGGATCACCTCCTTCCTCTTCAATAGCCTAAGTGAGACAAAAAATACGATTTTTAATGGCTTGTAGTGGAAAGTTTGAATTCAGCAGACGTCTGTGAGCCTGCATCTCGGGCTGTTAAAATGACACCGTGAAGCTGCAGCTTATCCCGGGTCCGCACGTTTCTCCCCGGAAAGGTAACACTAGAAGGCCACAACGACACCCGTGATGACACCCAGGGCAGCTCAAGAACAGCAGGACAGGGAGCGCAGACACCCCAGAGCAAACGCCCGCCCCGGGGCTCGCCCGACGAGCTCCGGCGCCCGCGGCGGCGGGTGGGGCGGCGG
>VXBA01000138.1:822860-867930 GCA_013399895.1 Serilophus lunatus
CCGCGCAGAGCGGATTTTTCCCTTCTCCCAGCGTCTCGCTGACGCACAAAGCGGCGTGTTGGCCGCGGCGCCCGGGGGTTTGTCATGGGATTGTCACCGATTTTCCCCCGACGGAAATGAGGTTTTATTTCTGTGCGTCACAGGGTCTGTCGTGACGTCATTTGTTTTGTTGGCGAAGTTGGTGTTCCCTTAACCCACGTTCCAGAAGCCCTCCTGGCGGGGTGCTGGGTGCCCGAGCAGCGGGGCAGCGGCGCTGGGGAGGGGCGCGGGGGCCGCTCGGGGCCGGGGTGCGGAGCTGGGGCTGAGCCTGAGCCTGCCTTCCCGGAGACCCCGGGTGCTGGGGGCTGCTCTTCTTCCACGGCCTGAAGCGGTTTTGTTAAATCATAGGCAACGCCTGGTCACTGGAGCAGGTTAAAGGAGACCCTTCATTCCTGAGAGCCAAGAGCTCTCCCAGAGAAGGACATAATGCAGGAGGTAAGGATGTGCTGTAATAGCCTCACTTCGTTTGATTTTAAGGCAGCTACTGCAGAAACAAATCTTTGACCAGAAAGATAAGAACTGACCTCTCGTTATGGATTCCCGTGTAGCATTTGTTGTTGTGGAATATGTGTGTTATGAGCTATTAAAGGAGAACGAGGCTTTCAGGTGCAAAATAAGGCCTTACATTGACTCTGTAACCTAGTAGAAGTGTTTTTGAGGAAAACTGGTATTTAAGTTGTTAGAGTGCTTTGTCACTCTTAAAAATTAAAGCTCCTTATCATTGACATACCTGTAGTTCTTGCTATCAGGGCAGTTTTCCAGCAATACAAACGTTTTTGCTCTTACCTTTGTTGGGTAAAGGGTCTGCTGTGGGGTCGGGAGCACACAAACCCCTGTTGGCCAGGGTGACTCCTGCTGCTCTGCAGGGGTTGATGGGGAAAGTTATGATCTTGGCTCGTGTGGTGGAGTGAACATCTGGTCACCTGTCTCACAGTCACTCACAGTATGGAACCATCCGTGGAATCCATCACATCGGAAAGGCTGTGAGCACATTCTGCAGTTCACTTAAAGTGTAGAAGAACACAGCTTCGTGTTCTCAAACTTTTCAAGTCCTGTGTATTTAAAAACCCAGTTTATTGCTGATTGAAGCCCTAGCAGCTGCAGCTGGGGCTGTGTGTGGTACTGAGAGCCTGGGGGTGACCAACAGCTCCTGGTACTGGTGCATTTTTCACATGTCCTTTCAAAATCTGGATGAAAATGGCCTGGCCTTTCAGAATGTGTCTTTTATGAAGCAATGACTTTTTGTAAAAGTGTACTAAGAGCGTAACTTAACATGTTTGTGGTTCACACTTTAATCACTTTGCTGACCTAAATAACCAGATCAGTTTTTGCCACCTTCACTGAAAGTCAGCTGCTGTGTTGCAGGAACACTTAGCTGACAGCAGTTGCTGCCTTCTTTTTCTAAGATGAAGAATCTTCAGTTTAAGTTGCTTATATTTCCTCTGATGGTAAGGACATTCTTTTTGAGGAGATGGAGGTGCAGTTTCCTCCTTAGCTGATGAATTATGGAAGCTTAGATGTCAAGGAGATGAATAAATGGGGAAAAAACTGAGGGGGGAATGAGAGTGGGATGGGAAACATGAAGATTTCATTGAGGACAGAGTTATAAAGGTGTGCATTGAGTAATGTTGTGTGGGATACATGTGCAACACAGGGATGGGAGAATTGCTCCCGGGCTTTGTCAGTGTGACAATGATCAGCTGCTTCCACAGTTTGCAGTGGTCTTACAAGGAACACAAAATGTATCCACAGCTGAAGCCTTAACCAGGGAACTTGTTCGGGCTCAAGCCCAGATTAGTGTTTTTCTTGGTGGGCTCATGTCAGGTATAGCAGAGGACCCTAATGCAAGGGGAGGGGAAGGAAGAAAAGAAGAGGTTTCTTTCACAAACCCAAAGTTTTGCTCACAAGATTAGTTTGCTGTTCATGCTATTTGTAAAAGTAATTGCTGTAAATTAAAACTGTGTTTTCCTTAAGCATTTACTAAGTGAAATCTGAGAAGGCTGGTTCGTGACTGGACTAGCAAGAGGCTACTAAAGGCTATTTGCTTCTATAATTTTTCTGTAATTTTTTTGCAGATGAAGCACAGTCCTTAGTTGACTGCTTTGTTAAAATGTTTACTTTTACCCACTGCCCCTTGGTTCCACTGAGTGAAGGGGGGAGAAATCTGCTGCTCTGTCCTGCCCTCAGAAACTGGTACTAGTTGCTTTAGTATGTAAAAAAATCCCTGGTTTGCTGAAGAACAGCATAAAACTGTCCTAATGGTTAATTTCGTAATTCTCACTTGCAAGATTCTTGTTTGCAGTTGTGACAAAGGTCATGTCTTACTTTGCTCCTCAAAGCTTTATCAAGAAAGGTTTGCAAAATAGCAGTGCATCAAGAACAGTTACACACCTCAAAGGTCAAAAATGCCAGAGGAAATAAGAAGTAATTTTTTAAATAATTTTGATGGCCATGTAACTTCTCTAGCTATCCCTGAAAGCAAAATTCCTAATTAAGATCTTGAGTAAGAAATTGCGTTTTGTCATTCTTTTATAAACCTACAACTTTTTATTCCCAAGTTCATTGCTGTTCTGTTTGTCTTGGAGTTCATAGAAGCCAAAACATTCCCGATTGCCAAATCATAATGTGTGTGTCTTAACCCCATGATTTACATGGTGTTAATGGAACTGAGGTTAACCCTCGGACACAGCAAAGGCAAGTCTGGACTGAGGAGTGTGCTTGTGAGCGCCATGTCTGTCAAACCCACCTGCTTTGCATCCGTGGTGCAAAGCCATGGATTCCTTGCCCAGGTGGGATGTGCATGCTGCTGCTTGAATGATGCTGGCATTTCTGTGGGGGCTTTATGGCCTTGGAGAGGCTCTGTGCTGTGGGACACTCACCTGCTGCTGTAGGGCTGCGCAGAGGCACTCACCTGCTCTTGGTGGGACTGTGATTGCTTTGGGCTCAGCAGCTCTGTGCCTGTGGTGCCCTCCAGCTGGGTGTGCTCCATCAATTCTGGCTGTTCCGCATGGAGCCAGGCCATGGATCCTGTCCTGTGGAGGAGCTCTTCTGTTGGTAGCTGTCCTGTGCTGGGTTCTGTTACAAGATGTGGGATAGGCACTGAACAGCCTCTTCATAGTACAGTGGTGTGAGTGGCAGTGTGGCCTGACAGAGGCATTCTGTACCTGTCCTGTTGGTGGCCTCACTTCTCTTGCAGGGTAATTGCTTTAATGGTCTGAATTGACTTACACATAAACAAACACTGAAGGTCTCGGCAATTTTTTTCAGGGATAAAATGAAGGAGGCTGTGCTGGTCCAGAGGATGGATACTGTTCCTTACAGTACTTGACAGTACAGTTGCTGTGGTCTGACTTTGAGGTGGCTTTGCAAAGGTTAGTAAGAGTAGTACTTGAATGTTTCATTTCAAGAGCAGATTTTCCAAGCCTGTGATGGTTCCTAGAATTGGCTGCAGGGAGGGGATGAGCCCATGTGGTGCTGTGGTAGCACCTCTGCAAAGCACAGTCAGACCCTTCTGTCTGGGGGGGATGGAAGGGACTGTCTTTGAGATCTGTAAGCAGGAGCCTGTTTGCAGAATGCTGTTAGCAATATTATGCATGTTATTCTGAAATAATAGATCTCCCTGTAGGGCAAAAGAGAAATGTTATGCTCAGAGAATTCCCAAGTAATTTTGTCATTCAAAAATTGGTCTCGTCACTGTGGCGGCATTAAAGCACAGAGAGGAAGTTGGGAGAGGTTTGCAATGTCATTTCATATTGTCGTGTGGATAAAGATGTGTTTGCTGCATAATATCCTAGCAAACATAATGAGGTTTCTGATTGTTTTGTATATTTATATAGTACTATTTTATAAAATGTATAGATTTTCAACTTACTAGTTGCCTTATTTTGTGGCAAAGATTAGAACACCAATGTCTAATATGCTAAAATTCAATAGTTAAAACAAGCTTTAAAAGAGCGCAAAGAGGTAAAAATGAAGAACCACCAACACTTACAAACAGTACAATAAAGTTTCAAAATCTGGCTGCACTTGTTTTCCTGATAGTAGAACTGAATATTGAATCTTTCTTCTTGTTCTGCATTGTACAGGTTTTCCCTGCTTGGTAGAAATGAAATGAATAGGGCATGGCTGCCTCTTTTAGGCTGATGAGTGGGGTTTTTGTGAACTGCTCAGTGAGTTCTTTATTTTTGTTGAAGCAGGGCAAGAGAGCACTGAGATTTGATCTCCATGGGACTGAGTTGGGGGTGCAGCTTCTGAAATGGCTCCTCAGTCTTCTGTCAGCCTCCACTGCATCAGGGCCATGCACAAATGGCTCTGTTGGGCTCCCTGCCCTGGAGGTGGGGAAATAGCAGTACTTAGGTCATCTCACTTCTGCTGAGCCTTGTATGAATTTGATAAGCTTTTGCATTTTTGTGTTTCTTGATGTGTCTGAAAAAAGCCTTGCTGAAAGCATAAGGATGTCTTTTTAATGAGAGGAAAGAAATGACTGTTGGTGTTGCAAAACAACCTGTGCAGTGCTTCACTGGTCTGTTCTTTGATAGCTGTGTTTGCCGGGTAAAACAACACCGTGGTAGGAGCAGTACCCCCAGCAGATCTCCTGTGCATCCCACACCTCAGCAGTGGGATTTGCTCATCAACTGAACAGGACCAGCATACCTTGGCAGAGGAAAAATCATGCTGAAAGTTCAATCTGATAACAGCCATGTATTAGGGAAGGGAATTAATTTTACAAGTTAGTCATGAGCTCAGTGACCATATGCAAATAAAGCAAGAGGTAGGACCGAATAAAGGAACTACAAATGCAAGGACTTTGTTTCTTGATGATGAAGGGAGCTGACTGCATTTTAAAATGTAGCTGAAAGTACATTTTCAGAGTAATGATATGTTAGATCACATGTATTCATCAACCAAGCTTATACCAAAAAAGTTATATGTTGTATAATGAAGCATTTCACATTCTTATGGTGCTTTAATGCTATATATAGTTTTTGGTTACTAATAAAGGAATTATGAATGATAAAATACTTTGTTCCATCTGTAACTCAAATGTTCTGCTTTGATATGTGATCATAAACCTGCATGCTGTAAAGATCTCAAACTTTGAGCTTGTTTTTGACTTGGCAATTTCAAGGGACTTCCCCAGTTTGCATGAATTTTCTTGCACCGCTGTGTCTTGGCCTGATTAACACCAATGATATTAATTTGTGACATGAATGAGTGAAAGTCATGTGCATTTCATGACTCTAAACAGTCATACACTATAGAGGGGAACTTGGAATACAGTTTTCAGGTAGCTGTCTTAACTGCTTTGCATTGAGACATAATGACTTAAAAGAACAGAACTTCCTCATTTTTCCTCTTGAGTCTTAGTTCACTAAGTCAACAGGCAAATGTTTTGATGTAGAAGGAGGAACACTAGTGCTGATTGAGCTTACTGCTTGGTGCTGCTTTTTGAGAAGGCTTCTGAGGACTACTTTTAATTGAGGGTAGACTTTGTAGGATCTTCTAAATGTTTAACCGCAGATGATCTCATCTGATGACTTAATTATTTGCATGACATTTTTACAGTCCCTTTTAAACTTTGCCTTCTGTGTAAAAGAACATTTTATGGGTATTTCTTATGTGTAACCACTGAAGATACTTTCAGTGCATTGAAATCTAGTTATATGGTAAACTCTTCTTCCAGCTTTTGTCTCTTTGGGTCCAATATTTTGTTTGAAAGCTTGTAATAGCATCTCTAAATAGTGAAGGAATTGATTATTTGCCATTGTTTGCTGTCATTCACTTCCAAAACATGCTCCTGTCAAAGCTGTTGTGTAATGTTTTAGTTGGGAGTCAGCAGCTCTCCATGAGCAGCAGTCCTTCAGGCTCTGTGCTGGTCACAAAAATGAAGGGTTTGGTTACTTGGTTGAGCTACTGCAGACTCTTTCATGGTGGCAAGACTGAAAATACCCAAAGTGCTTCAATCTACATTAACTGGCTTGTGTATCTAGGCTGCCTGTTGGTATAAAACTAAGCCAAGAAATTGTGTTTCAGGTGCATTAGTTTTCACTGTGTAGTAGTTGCAGTTTTTGATGTCTAAGAGGAGTTTGAGGTTTCTCAGAATGTAAATGTCATTGCTTTAATTTTTTGCTGTAACTTACATAACTGTATCTGTATTTCAGCACAGTGCCCTCCGTGCTAAAGTGAACAGAGCTTATACAAAGGTAATCACACTCAGAATGCAGAATTTTCAGACTTAGGAGATGTCAACAATAGTTGAACAATAAAATGGGGGCAGAGCTCCAGTGAGTAGAACAGAGTCATTTGTAAACCAGCCCCTGATTGTGAGAACATGTTCAGATTTTTGTTTCTTGAAAAAGCTTCAGAATCAAACAGAATCGTCCCCTTAACTTAGTGTTAAAAGGACAGGAAATTTTGTCTATAGAGTGGGCATGTAATATATGGTGGCAAGTTAGGACTGGTCAAAGACTAAGCTTTCTGAGTAAAATAGTTTTTCCCAAATTGAAGTATTTTGTGGACTTTCTAAAAAAACTTGTGATGAAATACAGGGTTATTTTGAGAGGGTCTGGCTTGCTTTTGGGCTGTGGTAAAGATTGACTAGACTAAGTGTTACATTTCTGTAAAACAGTGGTGCATAAATACTGCTTTAAAGGTGACCTTGTGAGGGTGAGAAAAAGCACTCTGTGCTGCTTGTTCTCTGTGTGCTTGTAGCAGGTTTGAATGCTGAATTCCTGTCTTTGTAAAAAACTTTTAAGACCAAGACTCCCATGTTATATTTTTTCAAAGAAAGGTGGTCCAGGTATGTGAGGGTACAGACAGGCGTAGAGAGGAGTGTGAGAGCTGGTGTTTTTCTTGGGAGCAAGGAAGGGTAGGTAGCAGAATTCTATAGCTCTAATGGTCTTCTTTGTTTGCTATGTAGATTTCTTACACTCTTAATATTTATTCCAAGGTTTTTTCCAATTTTGCAACTTCTTTTTTCAGTCCAAAGGAAGAGGCCTTGTATAGTGCATTCCAGCACAACTTACTGCTATTAAAAAAACCTGGGCTTTGATGAAGCAAAAGTAAGAACCTGTCCTGTTGTCTAAACTGAGAAGAAGTTTAGTCCAGGTTGCCTGCAGTGAGCTTTTTCTCTTTGATGTAAGACATGCCTTTCTGCTGTAACTGCAATATAGAAGATTTTCCTACTTACCCCAGGATACAAGCCTCACATGTAACAGTAATTGTTACAAATGTTTGTAGGACTTCCAGTGAGAACTTTCAAATGGGTCTTTTTAACTGAGATTCTAGGATTCAAAAAACTGTTGATCTCCAGAAAACTCAGTGATCTTACAGCTTCCTTAGATGTTAGTACTGCAGCATGTGTGCCTTTTGCAAAAGTCTTATTTCAGGTGACATCACATGAAGTGGCAGATTAGTTGCTTATGGCTATGAAGAGAACACAGGCTGCCTTGGGACGATGCATCAGTTTATACCCCAAGCAAACCGAAATTGATTTGTTCTATGACAGAGCAAATGAGAGCTTTAAATGTTAGCACTGGATGTAAGAATGCATTAGCATTTTGAAAAATTAGGAGATTCAGGCAGAAGGTTATGGACTGAGTAGGCAGTGATGCTTAACCTGCTAGAGATCATACAATCATCACAGGATGGTTTGGATTGCGAGGAACCTTAAAGGTCCTCTAGTTCCAACCTCCCTGTTACAAGCAGGGACATCTTACACTAAACCAGGTTGCTCAAAATCCCATCCAACTTGACCCTGAACACTTCCATCTTCCCTGAGCAACTTGTGCCAGGGACTCACCACCCTCACCAGGGAAGATTTTCTTCCTTATAACTGATCTAAGCCTACCCTCTTTGGTTTGAAGCCATTCCCCCTTGTCAAAAGTCCCACTCCAGCTCCCTTGAGTCCCTTTAGGTACTGGAAGGTGCTGTAAGGTCTCCCCAGAGCCTGTTCTTCTCCAGTCTGAGCAACTCCAGCCCTCTCAGCCAGTCTCCCTATGAGAGATGCTCCAGCCTTAAGAGAATCTTCATGGTCCTCCTCTGGACTCGCTCCAGCAGCTCCACATCCTTTTGCTGAGGGCCCCAAAGCTGGGCACAGCCCTCCAAGTGTGGTGGACAGGCAGAATCCTGCCAACCTGCTGGCTGTGCTTTTTTTTTGGTGCAGCCCTGGATACAGGTGACTTTCTAGGCTGCAGACACATGTTGCCAGGTCACGTTGTTCTTCTTATCCACCAGCACCTCAAAAGTCCTTCTCCCCAGTGTTGTTCTCACTCCAGTCTCTGCTCAGCCTGGATTTGTGCTTAGGATTGCCCAGGTGCAGGACCTTGCCCTTGGCCTCAGTGAACTTTGTAAGATTCACACAGACCACTCCCCTCAGGCCTGTCAGGGTCCCTCTGGGTGGCTGTTCTTGCTGGTACATCTGACTTTTTTGTGGCTTCATGTGTACTCTGGCTCTAGGAGCTCATTTTCCCTTAGGGTACAGTTGTACATTTTCTTACACAGCCTTTTGGTAGTTCAGCACAACTTGCTCTAAGCTGGGTGTAGCTGTTGTTGTGCTTGTGTGATGAATTGAATTGGTGTCTGATCTGATTAGAAAACCTATTTCTCACATTGGTGAGCTCTTCGTTCTGGTTCAGTGAATAAACATTTCTTCTAGAAGAACACAGGAGGTGTTCTCTCCAACAGCTGGTGAGGGATGGAGAAGAGAGGGAGCACTCACCTGCTTTAGTACAGCTGTCAAATATCTGCTATAGCCTATTTCAATTGAGGCATAAAAAAACTGGTATTGGTTACAGTGGAGCATTTCAGGGACTTTGGCAGTGGGAACCAAATTCTTACACCACTTCCTTTTGGGAATTTGAACAGAAGGTAGAGATGCTGGATGAAGCAGGTTGAAGGTGGATGTATTACTGAGGTTGCTGTTTTCTGTCTCAGAAGCCTTCCAGTACAAAAGATGTTCTTTTAAATACTCTTTGAGGCTAATGTTGCATTGTTGTACATTGGCAGGTTTATATTTTGGCAGAGGGGAGCCTGCCTGGCCCTGACAGTTAAGGGAACATGTGATGTGCTCAGTTTCTATCACAGGGTAGAGTCAGAAGTACATGGACTGAAAATAGCTTTGGACACTATGCTTTGTACGCAATGCTGCTAATGCATGGTGGGTTTTAAACTCTGGATAGGATATGTGTTTCTATTGCTTTTCCAAAAAATAATAAAAGTTCAAAATCTCTCCTGTTTCATTCATTTTGGTGTCAAAAGAAACATCTGACATGATGTCATGAGTTCTAAGTAATTGATCTTCATAGCTCAGTCATCACCATACAACACTGTGTGTTTATTATCTGTATGTGCTGCTACAGAGGACGATGTAGGCCTTACTTAGGCATGCAGTTTAATTGATGGCTATTGCAGCTATTTTGCCAAAATTTAGGTCGCTTCTATAAGCAATGGCCTGTAAAACTCTCCTGCTTAAGCAAAGGTAAAGCAGGCATCATGTGTTTTACTGGTGACATTCATCAACACTGGCTCTATGAAACTGATGTTTTCGCTAAGTGTAAGAACTTCTCTTCAATGCAAGTTATGAGTCCTGTCTTAATAAAAAATTACCTTGTCGAGCAATATTCTTAATATTTTGAAGCAGGTGTGTTTTTGTTACTGCTGTTTTGATATTTCCACTGGGGGTTCGGTCTTAACAGTAAATGATTTTTCTCTTCTTTCAGTTTTGCTTTTGAAAAATCTAATGCTTCTTTTCTTTGATGCTTATCTGTTTTATTTTCTAGGCCTTCCTTAAATCTTTCCATGTCTAAATGGACTCCTGAATGTAATATAGTGTATACTCTAGAAGCGGATATGAAGAGTGAAGTTCCTTCTGATGCACCAAAGAGACAGGAGAGTCTGAAGGGGATCCTCTTGAACCCTGAGCCGATTGGGGCGGCCAAAAGCTTCACTGCAGAAGTTGAGATGATTGCCAGTAAAGTAGGGAATGAGTTCTCTCACTTATGTGGTGACTCTCAAAAGCAAAAGGACATGAATGGCAACCATACAGACCAAGAGAAAAGTATTGTGGTGCGGAAAAAACGCAAGAGCCAGCAGGCTGGTCCTTCGTACGCTCAAAACTGTCCTGACAAAGAGAATAAAGGAATTTTAGGATTGAGGCAGCATCTAGAAACACAGAGTGAGGACAATGACTCTTCTTTTAGTGACTGTATCTCTTCGCCTTCATCTAGCCTACGTTTTGGGGACTCTGACACAATGACATCTGATGAAGAAAAAGCTGCTCCTGTAAGACACCCTCAGGCAGTGCTGAATCCTGCGAGCAGAACTCACAGCGCCCGGTCACAAAAGTGGCCTCGGACTGAGGCTGACTCTGTACCCGGGCTCTTAATGAAAAGGCCCTGTTTTCACAATAGCTCTTTAAGAAGGCTTCCCTATAGGAAAAGAGTTGTGAAAACGGGTTCCTCACAGCGGACACAGAACCAAAAAGAGCGGATTTTAATGCAGAGGAAGAAGCGGGAGGTGCTGGCGCGGAGGAAGTACGCACTGCTGCCCAGTTCCAGCAGCTCCAGTGAGAATGATCTCAGCAGTGAGTCTTCTTCCAGTTCATCCACTGAAGGAGAGGAGGACTTATTTGTGTCTGGGGGTGAAAATCACCAGAACAGTACAGCAGTTCCTTCAGGTAAAACTGAACCCTGAGGTATTTTTTGTTAGTTATCTTTCCTCATGTACAACAGTCTTTTTTATAAGTTCTTTGGAGCTGTTTTTGTGGAAGTGAATGCTACAAATAGACTTACTGCAAGTAGCGTGAATTGCAACATAAATTCTTGATTCAGAGCTTACAGTAGCATTACAATGACTCTAAAATCTTTAAAAGTTAATGGCTTCTGAAGAATGTACTGGAAGGTTACACAATCTGATTGGTCACATGCTGCTGAGTTGATATTTTTCTTAGCTGCTGAATTGTATTAAAAATTTTAGCTGTTAGTTTTGTTACCTGATGGTGGTAATAACAATTCTGTCTTTTCAGAATGTAGAAATATCTGCTAATACTTAACTACACTTGACAATTTAGAAAAATATGAAGGAAAAAAAAGTTCTTTGTGATAAGAGCCTGAAACCGGGAGGCACTTGAAGGTAGCTTTAGCATTGGGATAATAGAAGTATTATATATAAAAAATGTTTTACCCAGACCAACTCAATGCAGTGATTTTGCAGTTGGTTTATGGAGTTGGTTTCTCTAGTATGTCTTGACACACAGTATCTGAGTGCTGGAATATTTGGAGGGGGACTTTTGGGTTTTGATTTTTTTCTGGGTTTCTTTTCTGTTCGTTTATTCATTGACAGGTTTTCTTGGACTTCCTTTCATCTTAAATTTGCCAAGTGAGACTAGTTGTGCATTCTGTTTATTAGTTTAGCTTTTAGGGAGCATGGATAAGTAGACAGAGCTCAGCATGATGTTAATCTGTGCAACCGTGTGTTTTATGTAGTGGCCAATATGTTTTAAAACAAGTGAATCCACATCTCAGATTGTGCTGATCATTCCACTAAGAAAAAATGACTGAAAATACAAGGACAGGGTAAAAAAAAAAAGTGTGAATGTTGATGTTAGGGCAGGATTTATGCTTGAACAGAGCCAGGGTACTAAAGTCTAGATTATGGCTTGTTATTCATGGTGGCAGGAAATAATTTGTGTGTTGTTATTTAATGTGCTGTTTAAATACAAGAAGTAAAATCTGTAATGCAAAATTCTGAATTATGCAGTGCTAGGGCTGCATACATAACTCTGAAGTAGAAGAATTATTGCACAGCCTTAATTATCCTGGTGCATATTTGTGGAGATAGAAATTAATTTTTTAAGCCTTAAAAAGTTACATTTGACATGCATCTTTAAGCACATTGAAGAATATGATTTGTAAATAATAGATGCTTGGGGATATGCATAGATTTACATTAAAAAACAGTTTCTGAAACACCTAAGTTAATAATTTCTTACTGTTTTCAGATAGGGTGGAGTTTCATGTACCTGTAAAATGATGTGGGACCATTAACAACTCTCCTTCCACACAGATGTGGAGAAGTCCAATGGCTTAACTTTAACTGTGCTTGTTAAGTAGTACTAATTTATGAACTATGTTTATTTTTGTCATGCATAAAAATCCATACAGTTAATTTTAGATTAAAATACTGATGCCAGTTCTAACTGAAAAATGCTTTAAAGGATGTGTATTATGGTGACTGTGCTTCAGGACTAACACTTGCAGTGAGCTGCAAGGCAGTTCTGGCTTAGTGTGTGAATACTGTGGGTTTTTTCCTAGTGGAAATGTGCATTGATGGAAAGTTTTGAGCATTTTATTTACATTGCAGATATAATGGGAAGTTGAGCAGACATCCTGTGTGAAAGTGTCCTATTTTTAGCACGATAAAAATGTGATTAACATTTTCTGTAGCTTTCTCCTGTTATATAAGGCATTTCCAGTTATTGAGTTAATTAGGACAGAAATGGGGCCAGCTGGAAAAATAGCTGTGCAGCTTCTCTATATAGTGGGCAAGGATGATGGTGTTTCTATAAGAGGAAAGAGTTGTATTGGTAGTAATGCTACACTGGCTTGTTCATGTTAGGGAAAATATCTTTGCTGTTCATCGGCACATACACATCTGCTGAAATTACAGAATATACTGGAGGACTAATAACTTCTGCTAAGAATATGAGGCCTGTGGCATATGTATCAAGTACTAGAGGGCAGACTGAGGACAACAGGAGAATCAGAAAAGAAAATACAGTTTTAAAAGTTAGGTAATAACTGAGCTTTTAGTGATGTGACGAGTCTTGTAGCTTACTGAATAGCAATTTGTATTGTGGGTGTGCCAGAAAATATTTCTTTGCTTTGGATGTTGATGTTTATCTAAAGATACAGTGCGTTTAAAAAACTAGTCAATTTAGTGTACACTGTTTTGGAAAACATTTCTTTCTGTTTGTTGCAAGGCATTAAATTGACAGATCTTAACCAAGGAAGTGTTTAGTAGTTTAGTTCCTTCAGTTTATAAAACTAAGTTGGCTAGTTTTGGAAAATCGTATGAATGGAGATTTGGAGGAGGGGTTGTTTAACAAAACCTTTACCTAAAGGACCCTTAACAACACTGTGTAGGATTTTTCCTCCTTCAGAGCTTTAGCTGTTTTTCTGGTAAAACTTTGTGCTTTGGGAGTGTGAGAGTATTGAACAAGGATCCCCTGACACCTGGGAATAGATTCTATTGTTTTACCAAGTGTTTGCATGAAAGGCAAGAATCTCATTAAATCTGGGATGACCAGCTGAAGCTCATTCAGCAGACAGGGGAGAGTTGGGGGATAAGGACTTGTTAAACCAGATGTGTAGTTAATGATACAGTTACAGTTGAAGGCCCAAGTGCTTTCAGGTGTTTCTATTCTAATTGGATGTTGATCAGTTGGTTTTAATGGAAATACTGAGCTTAGAGTTAAATGACAGCAAGCCACAGCATTTTTGCTGCAAAGCAAATTTTGGTTCTGTGGTTTTGTTTAGGTAGTGGAGAAGGTTTTCTCTAACCCTGTATCCACAGCTATAGAGATAATCCTCTTTGACTTTCCTTATGAAAGGTGGCAGAATTTCAGCTTTTACCGTAGCTGGGTCTCTGTAATATTGTCATGTTTCTACTGGTATTAGATTGTCATCTTGGATATAAAGGGTTGGGGCTGCTATTTGGAGACAGTCCATAGAGGCAAATCTAGCAAGAGCTAAGATTGGAACAGGTTTTTAGCCTTACATACTCTGATTTGGCAATAAAGCAGAACTCTGGAAAATGGGAAAGTGTTGTTGGGAAAAAAAGCTGGGTAGAGTTTCACATTGTCATAAATTGTTCACTTAATAGCACTTAAAACTCCTTCAGGGTCCAACATGTAATTTTATACTTTTGAGCAACTAGTGCTAGACGGGCTTTCCTCTTTCTTAAAACGTAATGCCAATGAGAAGCTGTTCCAGAGTTTGTTCAAAGCTGCTTAGAATAAGACTGAGTTTATTTGCTGCTGTCCTCTTGATCCTCTGACAATTTGTTGTCTGTCTTCCAAAAAATGTTGAATATAGACACTCGATATTTTACAAGCCAGAGGCTGGTGAAAATGTTAAGCACAGACCACTTCATGTTCAGATTACTTTAACAGGTTTAAGATAAACAGGTATTAAGTGGAAGTGAGCTGCCTGTTATTAGTATTGATTCTTTTTCAGCCCCTTAATCCCTCCTCAAAACTGCAGCATGCAGCCCTTTTCTTACAGGAACTGATGCAGCTCATAATTCCCAAGTTTTATCTCAATAGCATTAGTGGATAAGGAAGTGTGTATGTATCCTGTGTACTGTGCCACTTAATGGAGGAGAAGTGGTGAGGGAAGAAGCACCTGGCTGTGAGCAGTTGACGTTAATCAGTGTTGCTGAATCCATCTGCTGTGAATTGGAGCTTTAAACAGCCACAGTAATAAAAGTGTGGTACTCACTTCACTTCTCTCTTGCTGCTGGAGCTTTCTGTGCTAAGACGATGCTACTCCTAGAACTGCTTTGCTGTGGCATTGTCTGTAGGACTCAGATTTATTTGCTTGGTTTAGAAAAGTCAGTAGAGGTTTGAATTAGCACGGCTCAGACTTGGGCAAAGTCCCCTGCATTCTGGTCGTTCACTGTCGTTTCCAGCAGGGAGCAGCCTCCTAAGCAATTTGGTGTTTCCAGCAGTTTCTCCCATCATGCCCAGCTGTTGGGAACTATATTCTAAGTAAGACTCAGGTACAGAAAAACTGTCATCACCCAACAGTAGGGGAACAGGTTTTTTTAGGAAGCCTTGGCAAAATGTTGACAGCACTCATAGTTACAATTAAAGCTGTATTTTCTTAGCAGGATATTTTGATTTTTGAGTTGAATGGCTCAAGATGTCTACAAGCAGAATTCAGTTGTGCAGTCTATAAATAGCATAACACAAAATTTATACTACCACTTAAGTTATAATTTCTAATCACCTGGACCCTCTGCACACCAAATCAAATCATAATATGCAGTTTGCTTTATCAACATACCAGTTATCATGTAGAGTCAAAAACCATACAAAAACACGAGTCACTCACTCAGTCCTCAGAGGAAGCAGACGATGTTGGAGGTGTCACTTGCTACCAGTGAGGGTTGGGGGTCACAGTTCTGGTCCAGGTTCCCACTGGGGCTCATCACTGCTTGATCTTGCAGACAGTGCCTTGTGTGCTCTCAGCCTTCCCTGCTCAGGGGCGTCACCAGCACCTGCTTGGCTCAGGGCCTGGGACCTCCAAGGCCAGCAGGAAGGGAGGAATTGTCCTGGTGCCCAGGAATCTAGAGGCTGCTAGGGAGGGGAGGTACCAATCTGTTTGTTTGTCTACTTGGTTCTCAGGACCTTCAGAGCCTGAGAAGGAGGAAGGGTGAACAGATACATGACCTGCTCAGTCACTGGGGGTGGCTGCTCCTAAAGTGGGGTTAGTTGTGCTGAACGTATTAACAGGGTTAATACCTACCTCAACGAGTTTGAGAGTTAAGGAAGGGGATAACCATTAATACTAGTAGGATATTATTATTTTATCCATTTCAAGATGAAGTACTATCTGGGCACTTATCTTAAGCATAAGGGACTGTAAAGGCACAAAGCACCTACAAGCCCACAAAGGGATTCAGCACACTTGGTAACAGCTGTCCATGAGCAATGACTGGAGAAGAAAGTGCACTCTTAACGTCTATGTCGTTGTTGTGGATGCTCTGTGGTTTGAGAGGTTTTAGTTTAAATTTGTAGCCTGAATCTTCTGCTCTGACTGCATAGTTTTGCAGCTGGCAGAGTGTGGGCCTGGGCAGGCTCCTGGTCTGTGCAATCCAGTGAGGAGCATGGAACTCAAAATCAGTCATCCCTGTCACTGGAACTTGACTGCTTGTTTTAAAGCTCTTCTGATTTCACTTATGACTTGATATGACTTGTCTCATTTGAAAGTGTTTTAGAATACATGATTTCATTATCTTACCTGCAATACTTAATCTGGTTAAACTCCATGTTAATTGCAAAAAAATATAAAAGTACCCTCCAGGAAAGAACAAACAGTCAAACATAAATTTGGATATTATACCAATGTTATTTATGTCTTTGGTAGGGTACTTGTGTTGATGATATTGATTTAATCTTGGAGTTATGCCATGGTCTTTCAGGGTTAAGTCATAGTATAATTGTATACA
Organism: Serilophus lunatus; assembly: GCA_013399895.1. NCBI lineage: Eukaryota > Metazoa > Chordata > Aves > Passeriformes > Eurylaimidae > Serilophus > Serilophus lunatus. The sequence continues at coordinate 839,130 of VXBA01000138.1, forward strand.
TTATACATATCACACTGTGCAGAGCTTAGGCTCTTGCTTACAACTTCTGGGTTACTAAAACGTGATTCTAAACCTTGCTTTCAAGGAAGTTGATCTGTCAGCTACACCTGGCATTTCCTGTTCTCAAGTAATCTCAACTTTTTTGGGAAAATTATATTCATTTACTGATCTAAATATTGGTCTACAGAGTATTACTAGAAAAGTGATATTCTGCTTAATAAAGTACTTTAATCTGACAGGTGTACTGTCTTTGTGATGAAAGGCCTGGAGGAGGCTGTGTTTTTATTTTTCAGGAAGGACTATGATTTTACACATGTTCAGATTTGGATTCAAACGTGTAGTTTATCCCTTCCCCTAGGCTGGCTGAGCACTAGGTTTCCATCATAAAACAGGCTTCTAAAAGGGAGCGGGGAAAAGCTTCTGTGAAGAAGCTACTGATTATTACTGATTAATGATCATGTACAAAACTTAACTGGTGTTGAAAGGTCTGATTTGTTGGGATATGCAAACCTGAAAACTAAATTTTGACGGTTTGCATGCACTATAAAATATCTGTGGATACGAGTAGGGGAAAATTCTTAATTCTATGAAAACTAAATGAAATCTTTGCTATAATTTTCAGGGGAAGTTTTGTTTTTAGCTAGCTCATTTAAAATGTAGACAGTCTTTCAGTGGTAGCCCAAAGGCTAATTTAGTCACAGGCAACTAGACTATAATTTGCTTGCTGTGTTTTGTGATTCAGAAGATGACAGAAAAATAGTGTCTACCTGCAGGAGGATAATTTTCTGTTTGTTTTATAGCCATAGGTATCATTCTGAATGTACTACAGAATACCTCTTACATCTGCATAGCTGTTTTGCTGTCAACAATCCAGTGACTCTTCTCCTTGAAGGGAGATTACCTTCAAGGTCTTTAGGATTAGTATAGTTAACACTCTTGTTATACGAATTTAGCTGGTCTCTTACAGGTTCAGATTATGTATTGATGAGTAAGGTTTTCATACTGTAGGATCAGTTTTGCTTGAAGTTCTTTACAGGCAGAAGGTGTCTGGTCAGTGACTGGTATGTGCTAAAAGCAAAAAAGTGAATTACACCTTCTCATGGTAACTATATAAAACAATTGAACAAATATTTCCAAAGTTTAGTTTTTTCTGTTTAATTTAAGACAGTTCCTTGTACAGGAAAGTACTTTATGAGGATGAAGAGCTCATCAGTTTGTGCTTTTGACTTGGGAAGGTGTTACTAGAAGCATGAACAGTGGGAAATAGCATATAGTTGAACTGTGTCTGTGCTATATCCTACTCGGTGCAACTTTGTTTTCCTAGAGATTTTCTTTGTTCTTTTGGAAATCATAAGACGTGTTCATTGAAGAACAGTCCTGGTGGTTTCTACAGTCTGACTCGTGTAGTCTATAAAATCACATCTTGACTAAAGATTTGCTTAAAAAAGGGGATTAAGTAAAATGAACTCTCAAACCTTGACAAAGGTGAGTCAAAATCTGAATTGTGTAGGTACTTAGTTGAGAACTCCCTTTGGTTTTCTTGAGCTCAGCTTGTGTCAGAAGTTCAGTAGAGAGGCACACTGGGTGTACTTCACTATAGATGCATGTGACATGTGATTTTGGCCCCCTGTTTGTTTTCTAAAGTAATGAAATCCTATTTATGCCTAAATCTTTCCACTTTTGCACCTGCCATAAATCTCAATAAATATTGAGCCCGAGGACATGGGGACTGAGCAGTGCTCTCAAACTTAACTGGAATTCAGAGAAGTGCATGTTTGGAAGATGGAGGAGAGTTGTGTTTTTCTCACTGGCTTTCCCCATCTTCTTGTCTGGTTGGTTCTGTCTGAGGAGCAGCTGAGATAGTTTTGTGTGAGGAAGCTGTTGCTGATTTGCCTGTGATAATCATGATACTTATATTAATACATTCTTCTGAGTGTAATGATTTTAACTGCTGCCTTTCACTTTGAGTAACTGGCCTTTCGGTCTTTTCAACTTCAGAATGTAATTTTGTTTTTTAGATACTGCAGTATTTTCAGTTTTCCTCAAAATTCTCATGCAAGTTCTGAGGATTAATTTTGTTAATTAGTACTGCAAAAGCTTAGTGAGTACCAGTATTTGGAAGCATCACTCTTTCCATCTCAGCCACCAGTCTTTCTGGGATAAGTATGACCAGAAACAAATGCTGTTGGAAAATAAGTAGTGCAGTTTGGTTTTCTCCAGAATGTAAAAATGTTGGTATGGGGGGATGGGGGTGTGTCCCACCTTGTTACCAGGCGGAGCAGTCAGTCCAAACAGGTTGTAAATATTGACTTGAATGAGAGCAAATTCTTCAAGCCCTTTCCTTAAAGCAATTTCCAAATACCAAATGGTAGTTTGATTTCTAAGTTAGATAGCTCATTTATTTAGGATGATGTTCTGTGCTCAGTAAATAACCTCTAGTTCAGTTTAGGTATTCTAGGCAACTCAGACCTAGAGAAGTTTATTTCATGTGTCTGTGTTAGGCTTGAACTTTGATACCTATAAAAACACTTTAAAAAAGGCAATTAGTGATAACCAACCACTGCTGCTTTGCTAGTTTATTTTTATATTAAATTACTGAATTTTGTCAGCATTACGTGTAATAAAATTCACTGTAACTTCTTTCAATACAATAGAATGTAAGCTTGCATATGTACCCCACACACAGTCCTCTGTCTCCTTCCTCTTTTTACTTCAATATTTACAGCAGATTTGATCTCTTTAATAATTAGGTCCTATGTTTGACAGTTGCACATAAAGCTTTGACTTGGAATTCTCTGCCTACATGTGTTTTTAGTCTAGGAAAAATAGTCTCTTATAATGACAGCTCCTGAGAAAGATGAAGTATACAAACTTTATTCTTTTTCTTCATCAGGAAGTATTGATGAAGATGTTGTGGTGATTGAAGCATCCTCCACTCCCCAGGTCACTGCTAATGAAGAAATAAATGTTACCTCAACAGATAGTGAAGTGGAGATCGTCACAGTCGGTGAAAACTACAGGTGAGGTTTGCATCTCTTTGTATTTACTTGTCTCCAGGTTTGTCACAATGCTCTGTCATTAAAAGCACATAGGGTAATGTCACTGAAATTCTATCCAGGGTACATTGTATGCCTTTTTATTGAAATAAACCCCAAACCAAGCAAACCAAAACCCAACAACAACAGAAAAACTCACGAACAAAACCAAAATTTGTCAATTCCACTCATCTGGAGTCATTGAGGTGGTTGTAGTTAGTGTGACCGATGGGCAGAATTTTAGGGAAGCAAAGCTGCACAGTGAGATCCTGGAGGGAGCAAGTGTAGGCTGTCTAGGGATTAGCTGAACTTTTTTTTAAGCATGTCTCTCTGTAAGCTTTGTTCCATATTTGTCAGATTTTAGGGAATTTATTAAAGTGGAGTTCCATGAAGAAGAAAACTTCAAACCTGACTAAAGCCAGATAAGATGCTTTTAAAAAGTAAACAGCTTTGTATCTTCCCAGAATCAGTGTTTTCTATAGTAGAATTAATTTTTTCAAGTCTTTTAAGGCTTTCTTCCCTTACCTTCTGCAGTGCTACAGCCACAACAGTGGTAGCTCCATGGTGATTTGTGCAATGAGTTTAGTTTGTTTTTAGTGAAGTAATTTCTTTTTCACATTTTCCTCTTCTGAATTTCTGCAGTCTGAGTACATTGTTTTTCCAAATTGGAAAATAAGAGACACTTGATTTATGTAAATAGTGGAGAGTCAAAGTTTTTTGAGAGTGAAATGGTAAATACCATACTGTAAAAATATTCTTGCCTTAATTAAAGACAGTATCATCTAAAGAGGATACAAACTCCAAAGATCATTGTTTTGAGTGTTTGGGCTTAAACGACTCAATTGAACAGAATGGGTGCTAAATGTTAGAAATAAAACCATCCCTTTCCTTAGGTATGGTTACAGGCTTATGATTTCCTCTTCTCAAGCCACTTTTCACTGTCGTTTAAGTATCACAGAAATCTAAATATGTTCTTCGACAAGGAGGAGGAAAATAAGATTTGAAGCCCAGACACTTTGCACTTTTAGGACATGCTGGAAATTTGAAGTATAGAAACTTTCCTCTGAAAATAATCTGTTACAAATTAACATGCAAAAGTACTTAATGTTTACAAACTTTTATTGTCTCTAGTTTTGTTATTTATAGACCTACTGTTTCAGACTGCACAGGATTGTGTAGGATTTGGAAACCCTTCATTTACTGTTTAAAAAAAAGTTAAAACAACATCAGATGCAATTGTTGCCCTACCACAGTTACAGGGTTTTACAGTGAGTTTCTTGTAAGTTACCTGTATGTGTTTCATAGGGAGCATGGTTTAAAGCCCTTTAACCTGTGCTGGGTGTTTGCTGTTAACCTGGGAAAGGCTTCAGAAGTGTTTGCAAGTACCCATCTTGTGTACGTGGGAGCCCTGGGATATTCTGACATAAACAAAAACCCCAATTTCAAATAACTTCTCAAACATGAGGAGAAAAAATGAATAACAACGAAGTGTATGCCAATATTTATGGTGTTCCTCTTTTGTAAGGTCTCGTTCCTCACTGGGACACGCGCGGTCCCACTGGGGGCAGAGCTCTGGGCCCCACGCGCTGCGTGCGCCGGAGCAGCGCTCCCGCAGCAGGATCAGCACGGTCATACAGCCCCTGAGACAGAGCACCGCCGAGGTCGTGGACCTCACCGTGGATGAGGACGGTGAGTTGTGTGGCCGCAGAAATCTCTTCTTCCTTTTCCAGGAGCACCATGGTTAATTAAAGTGTAATTAAAGGCAGTGGAGTTAATACCATTGTTTCTAAGGTACCATTCCGTAAGAATGACTGATTTTCAGAAAATCATCCTCAGGCCTTCCTTTTATCAAAGTTTGGTTATTTTCAATGTGTCTAGTAGATCTAATTTTTCCCTTAAGGCTGCCTTGGGTGTGTCTGAGGGCTGAGTCATCAGGCAGAAATTACAGAACAGGTTGGAACTACTTCTTGAAAAATAGGCACTTACTTCAATACAGCACTATAAAAGGAAGATCTATCATTGCCTATGCTTTGGAATAGTTACTGTTCTTTCAGGCCTTGGAGTAAAAATAATTTAAAAAGAAAAAAGCCCAACCCTAAACTAGTAAAGTGTGTTAGGTTTCTGAAGCTGTAGCCTTTCGTTGTTTTAGTTCTAACATTAAAACCTGCTGGTACTTAATAATTCTATCCCTGCTGAAAATTGTGAGAGCAGCTTCCGGGTATTATCAGAAAGTTGAGAGAAGGAGAAACTGAAGCTCATGTACGTTGCATGTTTTTTTTGATGATGGTGATTTTGGGGTTTTCTTGGGTGCATGTTACTTGTGATGTTTAACACAGGTTTGGTCCTGCTGTGGTTTGGTCCCTGAGTTCATCTCAAGCTCTAGTATCTTGCAATATCTTACTCTTCAAGGTGTCTTGATTTTTGGAGTGGATTGGAGAGTTGTAAAGGCTTCAGATTAGTTTTGATTGGTTTTTAAGGAAGAGGATGGATCGATTTACAGATTCTTTATGGATTTACTGTGAAATATCTCAGTAGCGCTATTGTTGAAGGGTCATAGGCTTCTACTGCTTTACTCTTAAAGCTCAAATTACAGAATTTAGTCTTAAATTCAGAAAATGATTATTTTTAAAAGTATTACTAGATGAACTCTTAGATACACTCATTACAGAAGTAAGACCTAGTTTTTTCTCCCACCTCACAGAGAAAGATGAGTCTTCTAGGATGTCGAGAATATTGTTTACAGGTTTAGGCATCAAATTTCACACATGAACTAGCGGAAGATGATAAAACCTCTGAATTAACACTGTTATGAGGCAGCTATGCAGTTTATCACAGCTTTACTAACTTTTTCTAAGGTATTTGGCTTAAAAACTTTGCTGGCTGCTTCCATGACCATGAGGATCATACCTGCATCCTTTTTTCCGGATTAGTGTCTGGTGAAGTGTGTTGAGCAATTAAGCTTCTCTTAGCTAGTGGGTTGGAACTGACCAAGCCCCCAGTTTTTTACTGGTTTGGGATGGGGAGAAACAGAACTCTGTGTAGCTGATGGTGAAACAGGAGCAGGCTGATGGAGCTGGGTATGGCTGACTGAAGGAGTGCCCTTGGGAGCTGTTGGTATTCAGGCCTGAGCACTGTGTGATCACTGCTCTTTGGGGGCTGTGCATGTCCTATATAGTTGCTGGTTTTTTCTGAATTTCAACATTATTATGTTTCTCTCAAAATGTTCTCCTTTAAATAAAATTAGTATATTGGAATGCCACATTAAAAACAAAGGAATTTTTATGTAGTATCGGATCATGTTTTTTTAATGTGATGAGTTGGAAGACTTGCAAGAGGGAAGATATATTTATTCCTTTGCTCACTGAGATTCTGATGCTCCTACTAGATATAGAAAGAAGTCTTGAAAACTACTCATATTTTATTTTGAGACTTTGTGTAAGATAAGTATTTGAAGTTTTTGATGCTTTTTTCCCTGATAACCAGGCAGATTTTTTACTAAAAAAACCTGAGCTGTTTCTGATAATCTTCCCTTTTATGGTATCTTGTATTTCTAGTCATGTCATTGCTTTGTCATTAATTAGAGAGAAATTCCAAACTTAGTCAAGGTCTCTTTCAAAACAAAATTTGAATTAGGGTTCCAGTTATAGTTTTAACTTGTAACCTGTCTGCAATTACCTAGTAAAGGACAAGATTTATCAAGTGTTTGTATTTCCTAGGATCTGTTAAGCATGTTGCTCACTGTTACATGTTCATTTTACGTATTGTAAAGGTATGTACTTTTAAGTACGAATATTGGTAATTAATGTGCTTTTAATGTATGTTGACACTAGAAATCGAGTATATCTTGCTAAAGCCTTTAGTCCTTTGGATATAGAACGATGCAAGTTTGAAGTAGTACTGCTAGTCTATATGTTATGCTGTTCTTGGTGAGTGATCTAGAAGGTTTTTTGCGGACATTTAGAAATTGTAAGGGTAATCCTTAGTCATAGAGTAATTTTTCTGTGGCTTTATGGAGGATTTCAGCAAGTGTTTTTATAAAAAGTGCCAAAGTCATTTCATCTCCTTATTTCATCTCCTTTCTAGTATTTTTTTTTTTTAGTTCTGTAAATAAAAAAATGTCAGATTTGGTTGGGAATTAATTTTATGTTAATTCTTAAAAAATAAAATCTTCAAATTGAAATCTTAAAATTGATTTGAGGTGGGGAGGGGGTGGAGAAAATAAGGTAATTCTCATTTTCTTTCCACACACGAGTTAAACAGAGTTTGTACCTGTCAGGCTTCTGTGTTCTCTTACCTTCTGGCAAGGCCGGAATTGAGGGTTTCTTATAATTCAAAAGCAACAACAACAATGAAAAAAGCCTATCAGCTTTTAAAGCTTAAAGAACATGAAAGCTCCTTTGTTTCACTAGAGCCAACAGTTGTGCCAACCACGTCAGCGCAAGTGGAGCCGCAGGTCGTGAGTTCTGCTTCCAGTAACAGTTCTAGTACCTCTACCTCAGAGCAGGCTTCTGATGCAGCTCCCAGCGTCTCCAGCAGCCAGCCCTCTGCAGCACCAGAGACCACTTCCAGTCTTCCCAGTGGCAGCACTGCTGGTACTTCAGCTGGAGGTACAGAATAAGAGCTTCCTGAGCTGTTGTGTTGCCTCCTGGTACAAAGGAGGCAGAGGAAGTTAATCAGCATTCTTGAGATTAAATTGCATGTGAACTTCTAGTACTGAACATAACAGTAGTAAGTTGAGAGGACAGGAATTTGAAAAGACTATTGATTTTTCCACAAATACAAAGGAAATTGTGCTGGGGCCTTCTGCTTTTGCCTGTTGGAACAACTTGGTTATATGTAATGAACCATGTCTTTCCTTTTAGAGGAGATGGAATGTAGTTCACTGGAAATTACATCTATCACTGCAGTGTGTTACAGAGGTGTTGTTTTTAATGTATTGTAAGGAAGTGAAGGATATATCAAGATTCCTTGAACCTCCTCCTGTACCTCCTCCTGTAGATCACTTCCTTGGGGGGAGCACATTTATACAGCCCTGTAACAGGGCTGTACATACAGGCTACACCTATAACATCACTGAAACAAGGCTGCCCTGTCTGCAAGTGAGGAGAGGGACAAAAACCTGAGCAGACCACTGTTGCAGAGGAATTTGATGTCTCTGCACACTGCCCACAGGGACAATCTTTTCCCTTTTCCCTGCTGGTAATGTGCCTTAAATTGGTGGAATAAGGCAAGTGTCAGTTCCCATCCTCCAATGGTTCCTGTGAGTACATCACCTGAGCCATTCAATTTTGGTTCATTTGTCAGGCATAGCTAATTGTTATTTTTTGTATTGTATCCAGTGTGTTTTGTTTTATTCTAGATCTGTTTTTCTATTGGTTAATGATTTAATCATGAGGTACAGAGGGGTTTTTCTGTATTAAGGCACTGCTTTAGAGTGATTAGTTTTACTAATATCTTTCACTTCAATATTAATTTTCTTTATCTTCAAGATGAAATAAGAAGAACTGCATCTAATACAACACTGGAAACTGGCCCTCCAGCCATGCCAAGGTTACCATCCTGCTGCCCTCAGCATTCTCCTTGTGGAGGACCTTCACAGACTCATCATGCATTGGGGCACCCCCATACAAGCTGCTTTCAGCAGCATGGCCACCACTTCCAGCATCACCACCATCACCACCACAACCCTCACCCAGCTGTTCCACTGTCTCCTTCATTCAGTGACTCCAGCTGCCCTGTGGAAAGGCCTCCCCCAGTGCCTGCCCCATGTGGAGCAAGCAGCAGTTCTGGCACCACTTACCATGACCAGGCACGTTTAATTCTTGTGGCTCCCTCACAATCACAGATAGGAGAGAATAGAGTAGGATGCTGAAGTAATAATTACTGTCTTGCTCTGGATCATTATAGAAGGGAACTAAAGGGAAAATCTGAGCTATAATATGAGTGCAAAAACCTGAAATTATTTAGGGAGTTATAATCCAACAAGTAATCATTGAAGCTGAAATCCTCTTGGTAACTATAAGATGGTAATGTCTGTTAAAACAAACCATGTGTAAATAACTTCACCCATCATAGCAGTTTTGCAATGCAAATAGTAGAGCTGCTTTGTGGAAAGAAAAACATCAAGTCTAATGTTCTGTGTATAAAATACTTGCTTCTCTAAAACCATTTGTTTTTAGGACCTTCAATAATTAAAAATCACAGCTTTACAACAATACAGTTGTAAGAATGAACACCACTGTGTGAACTTAATTTGCAGTATGCAGAACTGTCAATCTGTTTTGAGTGTTTAGTGAAATACATTAGGCACAATTGAAATGCTCAAAGTGGGGTTTTCATCCAAATGTTTCAATGCAGGTAGCTCCCATATACTTACTGATTTATCCATTATGGGGGTTTTGATTTGGTTTTGGTTTATTTTGGGGTGTTTTCTTACAGAGTTTAGTGTAATTAAATTTAGTCTCTCACCAGATTCAAGAACTTAGGAATAAGAAATGTTAACCACATGCAAAGAATATTCCGGAGGCAAATCTTTAAACTTTGACAATTTGGATTCCAGTTGCTTGTGATTAGTATTTATTTTAATTTTTTTATAACATGATGTTTGTGTGTGACTTTGCTTTCAATGTGAAGAATTGCTTGAAAAAAGATGGTTTGTTTATGCAGCAGGCATTGCCAGTAGACTTAAGCAGCAGTGGTATAAGAAGTCATGGAAGTGGTGCTTTTCATGGGACTTCTGCTTTTGATCCCTGCTGTCCTGGTTCTTCATCTCGAACTACGATCTACGGGCATCAGGCTGGTGCTGGTCCGAGCCAGTCCCTAACAATAGATGGGTATGGATCCGGTATTGTTGCTCAGCCACAGCCCCAACCTCCTCCTCAGGCATCGCTCTCTTCGTGTCGGCATTACATGCATTCTCCTTGTAAGTATTGAGAGAACACCTTCCTTGGCAGCACAGGAACTCACTGTCTGCTTGCATTGATCTTAGAACTGGCCTAGCAAAACATGTATTAAGAAATGTATTTAAACGGTTATCCTTGTGTAGGGGATTTGGACAGGATCAAAGTAGAGCTGAAATAACTCCTTCTGAGTGTGATAACACTGAGTGTACTCCTCACAATAACATTGAGACTTCAAAACTATATTTACTATAAAAAATGCTTTTCATCTCCTTTTTGTTTTAGCACTGGCTCTTAATTCAATTTTCCTTGGTGGTTCCCCTGTCCCATCACTGCTTTAGCAAGCTCAGTGTTCAATGATTTAACTCTTGGATTTTATTGTCCCTACACAATAGCAGAGAAGGTACTCAAAGGGCTGCAACACCTCTGCTATCAGGACAGGCTGAGAGAACTGAGGTTGTTCAGCCTGGAGAGGAAAAGGCTTCAGAGTGACCTTATTACAGCCTGCCAGTACCTGAAGGGACTCCAAGAGAGCTGGAGAGGGAGTGATAGGACAAGGGGACATGGCTTCAAACTGAAAGAAGAGATTTAGATTGGGTGAAAGGAAGAAATTCTTCCCTGTCAGGGTTGTGAGAGACTGGCACAGGTTGCCCAGACAAGTTGTGGTTGCCCCATCCTTGACAGTGTTCAAGGACAAGGTTGGATGGGGCTTAGAGCAACCTGATTTAGTGGAAGGTGTTCCTGCCCGTGGCAGGGGTGTTGGAACTAGGTGATATTTAAGGTCCCTTCTGACTTACACACTGAGTTACATAGAACAGATCTTTATTTCTTCCTTTCTGTCAGCATTTGCAAACAGAATACTTTTGGCTGCAGAAAATAGGCGTTTCTTGTGGGGTGTGTATTGCTAGAATCACTTTATTTCAAAATTGCTTAAATGCCTATTCTCATGTTGCCACTGTTTACGCTGGTGTAATAATACTGAAGCACCTGTGTGAAGATACTTTTTAAAATAAATCTAAATCAAAAGCTGCTACTGACCAAGTTAAAAGCACCTGATGTTTTCATTGCAGATGCTTCCTTGACCAGACCTCTTCACCATCAAGCTTCTGCATGTCCTCACTCTCATGGAAATCCTCCCCCACAGCCACAACCTCCACCTCAAGTAGATTATGTTATCCCCCATCCAGTGCATCCCTTCCATCCTTCAATCTCCTCTCATGCATCTGCTCATTCTGTTCCACCTCCACCACCAACTCATCCTTTAGCCAATGCAGCTGCTCCAATACCACAGCATCTTCCAGCAACACACCAGCCTATATCCCATCACATCCCTGCAACAGCACCTCCAGCACAGAGGCTACATCCTCATGAAGTGATCCAGAGGATGGAGGTCCAGAGAAGAAGAATGATGCAACACCCAACGTATGTCACATGTGTACTCAGAACAGTATTTATAAGTGTAGTTCATTCCTCTCAGGTTTGTAAAACGTTGCATGTGACTCTCAAACTGTTAATTGCATGGTTAGGAGCTGTTAGCGTTAAACCATGGTAAGAAGTGTCTTTATGTACTATCAGTCCCATCCCGTGAGCATTGAGTGAGCAATTACATCTCTCAGTAATGTCTCCAGGTAAGGCATGGATGGGATGAGGAAGACAAGGGGAGCTTATCTTTCTCCTGCCCATCACTTATCCTCTGGATAACAGGCAGGAATTCCTTTTCAAGCTGGACAGCCTAGAAAGTGCATTATAAGCTCCATTCAAGGTCTTTTGCTTTGTTGATGCTGTTAAGATTTTTTTCTAACTAATGCTTTAAAATGAGCAATTTGTGATAAGGGACTGTTTACCAGGTTTAATTCAGATTAAATACCTTCATATCTTTACTATGCCCTTGTCTTTAGAAGATGAGGAGATTGATCACACTCTCATACAGATATGTATGTTGAGATGATGTTCAGATGTTTGGTGATATTAAGACATGCTACTATTGTTGCTTGTTTAGAATCATTGCACTAGTATCAAAAGATACTGGGTCAGTAGTACCTTAGTATTTAATCACGAAGTAACTGAAGTTACTTCAGTTCTGGAGATAACATTTAAATATCCAAGAGAATTTTAAGAATGAGCTCTCTAGTTGCTGTTCCTAACTTTTATGCAAATTTTACTTGAAACTCATTTAGAAGTTAGTGCTTGAAGGGAATTTTGGTTTAACTGCATCTTTTGAGGGAGCTTGTACATTATTTATGAAAATATCTATAGGCAGTAACTGCTCACAAATGGCACGTGACAGATGAGGCAGTGACTGAGACAGCGAGGTAGCTACTACTTTTATTTTTTCCTTAAAATGCTATCTTACTGGATCTGGAAAATTTCCCATAATTTGGAGGTTGGGATTGTAGATACTGTCATTTCTTAGCCTAGTGAATTTACTTACTTCCTATAGAAATTGTAGTCAAATGTTCATAGTAGGCTTTTCCTTGTCATTCTCTCAAGTCACCAGTCTTGGGTCAGACAGTGTTGGTTTGCTCAGCGACATTTCTCTTTTATAGTTTGTGTGTACTCATATGGAATTGTTCTGCTCTTGGTCCTTCTTTTCCCCTCTAATCCTGGTGCAAATTACATGCAAAACCAATCTTGTAGGTGTCTTGGCCCAACCTCACATAAATCAGATTATACTCTGGCAGCCATATTTTATTTTCTGTTACCGAATACAGACTTGAGACTGCCAGCAGGCTTGTGGTTCCTCCAATTCCATGTCTTGAATCTGAGTGTTCTTAACATGTTTCATCCTTCATTTCTAGAAATAGCATAAAGAGGTAGTCTAGTTTATATCCCTTCTGTTGGACAATAAAGGAAGGACCTGTTCAGGATTGGAAGTAGAGAATGGGTGGAGTCCTCTTCTTGCTGTCATGGATCAGTGTGTAACTTCCAGGTCTTGGAATTGGCCATAAAATATACAGAAGGCATTGTGCCAGGGTGCACTGCATTTGTATGACGTATATAACATTCTGTTTACTTTAAATCTGATTACCCACTTTGTATAAAGACTGTTGGTTGGACAGCCTAGGAGTGTTATATTTATAAATTATTTCTATAATTTAAATAAATTTCTTTTAGATTGACTTGTTTTAGAAAAATGGGAGTACATGATATTCAAGTTTCATAAAACTACGGAAGTTGTTTTGCCATGGGTTTTTTTAATTAAAATACATCCTACCAGATTTCCCCCCCCACACACACACACAGTTATTTGATAAATTGAAGGGAGGTGAGACTAGAAGTAGGTTCTGCTGATAGGTCTCTTCCCATGCTGGTCTGTGCCATTGCAGAAAATGAACACTTTTCACATAATTTTTATAAACTTGACAGATTTCTCTGGGGAAGTGTCACTTTACAGTGATTAGAATAGTGTGGTGTTAGGTAAATTTTTACGTCTCTAGACAAGTAAAATTACAAAATGTCTAGTCTGCTTTGTCAGGTAGCTTAAGGTGGTTCTGAACCTGAAGAATATGCACTGCTTTTGGCAAAATCAAAGATTCTAAATTGAATTAAAAAACATCTTTTCTGCATTGAAAGCAATGAAAAGAAAATTTCTTCTAATCCACTTCTTTCTGTGACTAGGAAGTGATAAAGTAGCAGAAATCAGCCACATGGGTTGTTTTTAAGGGTTTGGGTTTTTCCAAATCGACAGTTGTTCTATACCAGCTGGCGTGGAAGAAAACTTGTGTGTTTTTATTACCTGAGCTATAACACAAACTTGTTTCAAGGAAAATGTCCTCTGCTTAGTGTAGCAAGTTTCCCCTAATTACTTTTGCTGCGCAGTCTTACTAGAAATAAACTGCAGTAGAGCTATGAATGACTGGATCTGAACATGACTGTCATGTGGCCTTTGCTTTCCTACCTGCTGTTTGAGGTTAGGATTAAATACTGTCAGCCTTTCTGTGGTTGTGTCTGCTGGGTGAAAAACAGCTCATTGTAGCTGAAACAGGCTTTGGTTTTGAATATTGAAATCTGTGTTACAATTAGTTTGTGACTTTTGATACACGTTGAAAATCCTGCATGGGAAGCTCCTTATTTCAAAGGCATTGCAGTAATTGTAATGTTTTGGGGTTGGATGTTGCTTTCTTGATACTGACAAGAATGTGGAAATAACTGTTGCTGGTTTATGTTGTTTAGACGTGCTCATGAGCGGCCTCCTCCACATCCTCACAGAATGCATCCCAATTATGGTCATGGGCATCACATTCATGTGCCTCAGACGATGTCTTCCCATCCTCGACAAGCTCCAGAGAGATCTGCCTGGTTAGTAATCAGACACTGTTTTAGCTCTTAGGGACCCAGGACTGACCATAATGTGCTAATTAGAGAGCTAGTAATGCTGGCTGTGACTTTTAAGAACAATACTGCATGCACCTCTAGTTCAAAACATGTAGATGCTGATATGACTTTGAAATACTGTTTTGAGTACTCAGTATCTTGAATCTATTTCTAGCAGTTTATCCATTGATTTTAAAATGAAATTGAGTGTTACTGACTCTAAGTAGTTAAGAATTGATTTTTAAAGTAGACAACTAAAACATTGCTGGAGATTTCATATGTTTGTGCTTGTGTAACAGAGGGATTTCAGTTTCATGATATATTTATTATTAAAAAAATACTTTTGATCATGAGGGAAGAGGTTCATGTATGACAGCTGCTCTTCCCACAGCATGCACTGAAGAAAAGACTCCACATGGATAACATTCCTGGGCACAATACATGTGGAGTTTTCTTGACTGATTTTTCATACTAAATCCTCACAATTTATTTAAAAAGAAATTCTAGTTAGGGTAGAATGATTCTTTAGCAAAATTTAAATAAGGTTAAGAAATTCATATGTGTAGCAGTTGTAGCTGTGCTGTGTTGTAGGCTTCCCAAAGCAGTGGAATTGTACCTGGAAGGCAAGACTTACCTTTTCTGTAATGCCACTTTCATTCCTGCAACAGGGAACTAGGAATTGAAGCTGGTGTGACTGCAGCTACTTACCCTCCGGGGCCCTTGCATCCTCACTTGGCCCACTACCATGCACCTCCTCGACTTCATCACTTGCAAATAGGGGCTCTTCCTCTAATGGTAAGGACGTAGCTTATGAAAAATTAGTCATTGGTCATTGTCATTTTGTTTGTCAGGGAAATTGGACATGTATACACTGCTGCAAAGTGTTTCAGATGAAGAAAATACTTCACTGTGTCTGTCTGTGTGTTACTTGGAGCTAGGGAGCTTGAAGAGGCTCATAGTACAATAGAACAGTATAGGGCATTAACATTTCTAACTTCAGCTCTTGTAAAACAAAACATACTTGAATTAAGTTGTCGCTTGCATTGCAATGCATTGACCCTCTGCATCTGATTTTTAAAGCTCAGGTTCTTTATAGAGTTTTGGATTGTTAAAGGTACCAACTTTCTACCTGATGCATGAGAAATAGCACTGATGCTTTCTTTTTAAGGTGTGTATACAGCACAACTAGACTTCCATCTAGACATTTGATTCTTTTCAAATAATATTTGGTGTTCATCAACCTAATTCTGTATGAAAAAGTATATAATTTTGTAGCATGAAGTGACATAAGCAACAGGGAGCGTGGGGGTAATATAGTCTCTTGTTACACACCTTTTTTTAATCTACAGTAGAAAACCCAAACAAACCAGCATATCTTTACTCTTGTTCCAGAGTATTATTTTTGAAAAAATGTTTGTAGGTTTATTTAAAATTTTTCTAAACTTTAAGGAAAAGTCATAGAGACACAAATTTAGTTTAACAGAATATGTTTAGTGCTGCTGTGTGGTCAACCAATAATATTTAAGCCTCATAAAATTAGATAATCTAATCAAAATAGTGAGTTCATCTGTAAATGAATGCTAAAATTACATAAAAACCCTGTAAGTCTCATCATTCCAAAAGTTCCTCTGTTAGTAGCCTGAATTAACATCTGGGGATTGAACTGTAAATTTACAACTGAAGTGTGTTAACTATCTTCGGTCTGGTGGTACATTGCTTGTTCCTTGCCCTTTGACTAACAAACATGGTAATCCTTGAGTACATCCCTGATAGTTGGTAATTCATTGATGTCCAGCTTCCACACTTACAAACTTTCTAAAGCAGTCTGTAGCATTTGATATTTTAGTGTAGCCAACAAGATTGTTACTGCATATCCTTATCCTCCTGTGCATTGCTTATTCAAACTAAGATATTCTTCTTCAGTGAAGTGTCTGTTTCTTCAAGTGGATGAAAAATGGCTTGCCTCCCTCACATTTCTTTCATGTGTAGTAGTAGAACAGGTAGCATCAGTTATTTTAGATTCTCAAAGTGAAAGGGCCCTGCCAATAGTTCAGGGAACTGCAATTGTATTAGGAGACAGCAAGTTAAACATAAGCTTGTTTTTGCTCATTTTCTATCAGGGCTAATAAGCCAACTACAGGATTTATTTCCATTGTTGTGAAGTTTCTAGAAATGTCAGAGTTCGGATGATCCTTACATTAGTGTGAAGAGAAACTTTTAATTGCATTTTAACTTGAATTGGGATATTCCTACAACTAAAATATTACATAAGTAAGTAGTTGGGACCCCATTGTTGATCGTATTTTTAGCAGGACAGAAGAAATTTGTAATATTTCCTGAAAGTGTGAAAAAATATTTTAGGCACTTGTGTCCTTTTGCTCAATAACTGCTGTTTCTAATTGGTAAAAGTGGCAAATGAAATCAGGTTCTTCACAGAAATTCCTGTGTGTTTGTGTAGAGGTGTCTGATCCTTGTAACGGTAATTCGGGGGTGTCTGAGTGAAACCGAAGCTGTTTGTATCTTGAGGCTTTGTACACACTGTACTGACAGTATGTTTTGTCATGAATAGCCTGCTGTAAGCAGCACTTCTCAAGTGTTTGGGATCTGGCTTGAACCTTGCAGGGATCAGATCGAGTGTTATGACTCTGAAGTTGTGTTGAGTCTAATTTTGGGTCTTCAGATTACACACACTAGAAGAACACTAAGGCAGGTTAGAGCACCTCTAGAAGTTGCATATACCTAAGTTCAAAGCATTACAAATGTATTTTGATGCATCTCCCCCTTCTATGGTGTTAACAAAAGTCAAAATTTTCATTTCCATGTATGTGAGAGTACAGTGGATCTGTCAGCATAACTGATTCTGAAAAGGGAGAAAGTAGTCAGTGGACTTTTGCAACTAACAAACCTAATGTTAAACAAAAGTGCCATAAAAGTCAACAGATTAAGTGCAGGTGCCACCTTTTTGTTTTTTCTTTGACTTTAGGAATAGGAGCAGGGGAGGAAAGGCTGAACTGTGATTAGAGTCCCTCTGCTAAGTGGTTAATGTTCTGAGGAGTGTTTTCTTTCTGTAAGTAGAGGGTATTAAATAGGAGTTTCCAAGGCTCATTAGCAATGTTTTTGATGTCGATGACATGAACTGTTGCTGTTCTTTTTTTTTTTTTTGAGACAAGGTTGTTTTTTTTAAATAATAATTAATAAGTAAATGATGCAATTGCTCAACTAAAAATTTGATCAGTGTTGAATGCAGTTTCTGAAATGGCCTGCAGCCCTGCTGGCAGTATGCATTTCTTCTGTGGAGTACTAAACCCTCTGCAAACTATTGCCAAGCTGTGAAGGGCATAATGGATTATTTTGGGTTTAATGACACTAGGACTCTATCTCAGTTTCTGATTTTAATTGAATGCAGATAAGCTTATCTTGATCTAGTCAGTGTTGGAATGTAGACTGCAGTTTTAATCCTCAGAGCAACAATGATAAAGATACGTGGGCAAAGATAACCAGTGTTCAGCGGCTTTGACGGTCCAAATAGAGGGTTGGTGAAACAAAATCTCCTTTTCTACTAGCTTGGTAGAAGAAACTTTTACCTGTTAAAGTGTTCCTTCAAGAGGAGTACAAGTAGTTAGGAAGAGTTTGCTTCATATCTATGTAGACAAGGGCCAGGCTGCGTTCCTCCTTCATTTAACACAATTACTTTGAGTGTGACAGTTGCTTAGAGTAGTTACTGTTTTAATATTGTGTATATGCTGAGGAAAGATCTGTCAGATGAATTCCATTCTGGACAAATATCCATTCTGCTAACTTGACCAATTTTAGGAAAACTAATGTGAAGATCAGTGCATAGCATAACTAATAAAACATGGAAGAAGGAGAACACAGGAGACAAGACCTCATTGTCTGTTCACTGTGTGTGCCTTTGGCTGCTCTTTTGGCACTAGTGATGAAGGGTTTTTTGACTGAGTGCTGGCACCAGTTATCACATCTGGGTGGACAGGATGGCAATTCATGAAATTCAATAAGACATGACTTTTTCATAAGGAACTACATACCAGCCATAATTCTGACTACCACAGATACAAATTTCAGATCATATTATGGTTAATAGCAGAGTTTGATGATAGGTGTTGGGGTGTTTTGCTTTGTTTCAGTTTTATAAAATCATCTTAATTAATGGGGGGTTACCTACATGCTTCTTAAATTGTTTCAACTACCTGTTAAGCAGAGAATTAGCATGTGGGATATGCTGCTTCAGTCTCCTGACTTTAACTTCCTCTGCCTTTTTGAATAGTGTCCTGTTGAAGGTGAAGTTACAGTAGGGGGAGAGGGAGAAATTATTTGGACTTTATAGTTGGCTAGGTATGGTGTAATAAATCCCTCTAGAATTGGTGCAAGCCTTGAAAAGACTTAATTTACCTGTGACCCTAGACTGTAGCTTCTCAGTCAGAGAGGAACACAATTTAAAGCAAAACCAAACCCACCAAAAACCCCAAGGCAACAAACAAGCAAAAAAGGTAAAACACAAAAGCAAACCTAAAGCTTCTTATGGTACCTGAACTTCTCTCTGGTGTTACCCATCCAGCTTTCAATATGCTGTGTCCCCTTTTTCTTCTATTGCAGAGCCTTATTATTTAGTTCCTTTACCAGTTGAATGATGCAGAGTGGTTGAGGCCATCTTTACACTTTACACTGGAGGTGTAGGCTGGTCAGTCCCAGCACGATAGATGACAGATTTCTGCTGATCGGAATAGCACTGAACAGTGTAGTCACACAGCTGGTGCAGCTCTAAGAGATGAAACTGTTCCATACCAAAAAAGCAAACAAGCTTCCTGTAAAATATCTGAATACTTAAGGCTGTAACTTAATGTAGTAATAGTAGTTCAAGTAGTTTCAGAACTTCAGGTTTTGAAATAGCCTTGATTAGCTGGATGAAATACAAATGTATTTTCCAAGGAAATGAACTTCTGTCATACAGCTTCTAGTTTTTTCTTAGTATAAACATGAATTTGTTCTTTGGATTTTGTAGAATATAGACTGTTGAAGAGTGCTCTCCTTGTTCTCCTCAGGTACAGCTGGGTTTCAGCTGTACAGCAAATGTTGCTTGTTCCTTCACACAGCATGTCTGTAGGAAAACTGCAGCTTTTCCTTGTTTGAATTTAGCTTGCTAAGGCATTAATTGATCAACTTTGCTTCTTTTTGAGTACTGATAGTAGCTGAGCAGTTAACTGCAAAAGCTTACTGTTAGGGATTTGTTTTAATACATGCGAAGATCACTTGAACCATGGAATAGAAGGTTGGGTTGGACAGCAAAATAAGTACTGGATTCTTCCAGACAGTGAAAGAATCTTTCCCACCAACTGGGGCAACTGAAAAGCAGAAAGATTCCAGAAAGAGAGTGTTTAAAGGAGGATAGCAAGGAAGAAAACCTTCCTTGCAAGTTAACTGTCTCAGACTGTTCAGAATGTTTGTGTTGTAAACAGTTTGAACTTGGCCTTGAGTTTTTTGTTGCTGCAGATTTTTGTGGTCATGGGAGGTATCAATAGAAGTGCAAAACCAGAACAGATGATACTTGTACTACAGGAAACAGACTGGAATTTGCATGTCCAAAATGATGTTGCTTTAAGATACTTATTTTAATTTGACTGTATCCAAAAGAATATATACAAGCATTTAGTGCAAACTGGCATTACCTTTAACTGCTTACATTCTTCGCTAGCTTTAAACTTTTCCTTTTTTTATGTTCAGTATAAAAAATAATTGAAAACAAACTTAGTTTGTTTGTGAAGCTGGTTCAACAGAGATGAAGTCTTTTTGCATTTGAAGCTTGATGGTAATGGTCCAAACGGTTTTAGTAAGACTGTTCTTAGTTGGGTATTATTGATAGTTCTGTCTTGCCCATCTTTTCTCCATCTATATATCTACATATATTTGTAGTTAAAATCTTTCTATTTTAGCAGACTGCTTACTCTGCAGGTGTAAAAGAACTGGTTATTTTTTTGTAACAGATGTTTTTCAGAATAGTGTTTTCCTTTGCTGGAGATGTAAGCTGCACTCTCACAATACTTTATAAGAGCCTGTACCTACTGTATGTTCAAATAGTTTTGCAGAGATGTTATACCATCCCCATCAGGATAATGCAAAGGCCTCTTTATTACCATGAAAATATTGTCCCACACAGTACTTGTTTTGTCGGAGTTCAGTAGTTTGTGCATTGTGCTCTGAGAAAGTCTCAGTTTGTAGTGTTAAAATTAAATTTAGTGTGTTTCTTAAATAGTCTCCAGTAGCAGAATTTGTTCCAAATAGGAGACCTGTCCAGGTGCAAGTCACTGCAGTTGGTAAATTCTGACTGCTGAGGCAATTGGAACTGTAATTATGGATTACAGCAAAACACCTGTGACTTTGCAGCTCCTGTAATGGTGCAGTGTCTGCACTATGAAAAGCATTGTTTTCCAAAAGATTGTTTCCAAATCTTGGTCAATAGGAAAAAAAAAAAAAGTTAGTGAAAATTGCTTCTGAGATGTGGATAAGTTTTTGTCAGAAGTTTCTGCTCCTCTGAATGATGGCAATTGATGTGCAACGTAGTAATAGAAACTTTCAAATGATGTCAGACAGGTCTATAACCAGTAAAACCCTGGGACAATAAATATGGTCAGTGTGAGTGACCTAGTTCTGTAAATGTGTTTTGTGTAACTGGAAGATGAAGTAGAATTACACACTTAAGGGAATCATATATCACTGATTATCTGAGACGGATTTCTTAAATGTAGCCCTTACAAATCAGCATATTTTTTAATCCTTTGCACCAAAATTCCTTTGTTACAGCCACAGTTTATATTGTGAAACAGTAAGGCCTGTGACATCAACAGATATTAGCTACATGAAATGTTTAGATTTGCACATGAATATGCAACTTCAGTTTCTATAACTCTGATTTGTTAAAACTTAATGTTGTGGCTGTATTTGTGGCTAATGTTGGCACTACATGGTGATCATTTAACAAGCACCATGTAAATTGCTTTACAATAATCAGAATCTGCTTTGCTTTTCTGGAAAAAAAATATTTAGGGCAGAGAAATCTTTTTTTATCCCTGTCAGCTTTTAGTTGCAATACTAGATTTGAAAAGTAGAAATGTAGTTTATTGGTCTGTTGTGTGATGTGAGTAGCTTTGCCTAGGCCTGTGCTTTTTCACAATGCATCATTTCAGTTTTCTTTATATATGTTAAGCTTCAAAATTGTCATCTGGAAAGAAGAAAAGCCACCTGTGAATACCTGACTTCATGAAAAATACCTGAGATATCTGACTCCTTGACAGCCTCACGAGATGAATTTTGAGCTGTCATCTACAGCAGCAAAGACATTATCAGCTGGTAGCACAGAAAGGAAGATAGTACTCAATGTACTTAATTGTACATTTCCAAATGAATTGCTGCTTACAGCCTCATACCAGTGTGCTCTGTGGGATTAAATAAACTGAATCTGCTGATTACTTGGGTTTAGTTAGTTAATATAACTACCTTTTGGCTCTCCTGTATGAAAAGTGCTGGTGCTTGGAGGGCTTATTGGGTATTGGACACTGGTATTTTGTTCACTCTTAATATGCCAGGAGGTCAGTGGATGCTTGAGTAGAGTGTATGTAGTTACCTGTGACTTCAGATACAAGTGTTGAGTGTTAATTTTTATCTGCCTCTGAATTTCAAGTGTGTCTGAAGATGTTTGGTTATTTTGGGTCAGATAAGAATAGCGGCTGCTTTTCCCAGACGGAGTGATAGCCTTGTTTCTTCTGTGGTACCAAAACCTTACATTTGAGAATCTATAGCAGGTACTTTTCTGTTTACAAAAACAGGTAGATATTTATGGTGGTTTATACATTGTAGTTTGAGATTTTGAGCCTTGGGAACTGAGACCAAGCGGTATGTAATGCAGATGTGGACAGATGCTAAGAGAGGATCTAGTCTCACTTGTGTGTTGCTCCTGGTTGTGCTTAGAGGGCTCAGGGTGGTGTTTGTTGTGCTGTTGGTTGGAATTTTATGCGCAGGCTGAGGACTATAAATAATAAGTGATTTAATGAAAGTAAAAGGAACTTAAATTTTGTGAAGTGAACAGTAAAATACTGGAACTGTTCTGAATAGGTTTAACTTAACATCTGCTGTTTGAATAGGTACCAGACATGGCGGGCTACCCTCACATCCGTTACATTTCTTCGGGATTGGATGGAACATCATTCAGAGGCCCTTTCAGGGGCAATTTTGAGGTTTGTAATAGAAAAAAACTAGATATATATCAAAATGTGTCATGAGGGAACATGGGGAGGGTACATGATAGAGCTAGTTCTTTATAGAGATGTAAAAGAATCATAAATAAAATACCTTTTATTTATGGAATGCCCTTTCCATGGTGAACTGGAACAAACGCTGAACAGACGTTGAACAGTCAGTTAGTACGAGGTGCCCTGGACAATGCAGGCTTAGGTGGTTATTAACTGATAGTACATCTTTCTCTGCCCACCACCCCTTTGTAGGATGGAGTATTCACATCATACATTGGTAGAAGGTAGTGGTGTCTCTGAATAACTGCCAGGTTCCTCCTAGTGGGGCTGAAACTTGGCAACTTTAACAGTGCTGTCCTGTTACATAGTGCAGGAGTTGAAATGGAGGGAAGAAAATAAGAGAAAATCAAGTATCAGATGCAGAGAGTTAATGACCTAGTCCACTGAAAAACCTCTTCAGTGACATCTCATGGTTCTGATAAACTCATTGCTGGAGAAAAATCAGTCATTGTATTTCAACTTAAGCAGCTTTTTTTATTCTTCTAAGCCTTAATGACTGTTAGAAAGCAAGTATTTACATAGCATATTTTTATTGCCTTTTCCTTGTTAGGCACACAAATATGTGTGAACAGACTGATAACCATTCCTAGCTGACAAACAGTTTCTAACTTTTTTAGTAGTAAAATAGTGTTTGCCTGTAACTTAAAATACCAGGCAGTGTTGGGTTTCTGTAGAAAAACCCACACATCACTTTTCCCACACAACATACTCTTCTTGGCTTTGCCCGTATTTGAGTACGTTGGGAAATAAAGTTTGTCATTCTAAAAATGGAAATGGGTTAGAATAAAATTAATACTTAAGGTAGGTGAAATAATAGTTTTTACACTGTCTATTCCTTCATGACTTTTAGGAGCTGATTCACTTGGAGGAACGATTAGGCAATGTTAATCGTGGAGCAACACAGGGAACTATAGAAAGATGCACATATCCACATAAATACAAAAAGGTGAGGATTTCTCAAATTGTGGCCTGTCTGTAATATTTCTTTGAACCTGTAGTACTGTTTATGGTTAGCTTAAATCTGCAGAAATGGTCAGCTTCAAAGAGTGCATGTTTTTCCTATCTTGAAATTTCAAGGATTGTAAGCAAAGCTTACAATGCCACTTCTTTCCCAAGGAAAAGTTAATTATTTTTTTTTCCTTAGATAAAGGGCTACTGTAATGTGATAAATGAAAGTGGTTTGTTATGATTAACATGTCCAGCAGTTATGAGTAGCCTTGGGAAATAACTGCTGGCAATAGCAAAATTGTCAACAGGCTTCAGTGATACGTCGTAGGATAAACTAAGACTTATGTTTTGCAATAAATTGTTCACGATGCTTGCATGCTTGGTGCATATATCAGTTTAACCTTTACTGTGATCAAATTGGGAAGACTGAGACACTAGAAAGCTTTGAATCTGGTACATAGTTTTAACTACCGAGGTTGTCTTTTAATTGGAGTTTAATATATGATAATATAGAATCCCATCCACACTGACATACAGTTCTTTCACACTTGATAAATAGCGACTTAAGCCACTAGGTTAGAAAGGATTTTTTTCTTCATGAATGAAATTAAGATATTTACATACAGACAAGAAGTAAAAGCAGTGGTTGAAGCAATATTGAAATGTATTCACAGTCCTGTAGACTTTTGTAACAGTAGTCAAATCTGAAACGTCTGGGCTCTGCTCCAAATGCTGGTTCTTGATGCATTTTTGTTCAAATACATTTGAATAAATATTACAAAATGTTTTCAAAGAAATATGTGTTGAATGTGTATCAAAACCAGATTTTACTCAGTTTGTCAATAATGTCATCTCTACTAATAAGGTAACAACTGATTGGTTCTCACAGAGGAAACTGCACTGCAAACAAGATGGGGAGGAAGGAACAGAAGAAGACACAGAGGAAAAGTGTACCATCTGTTTGTCTATATTGGAGGAAGGTGAAGATGTCAGGTAAATAACACTGAATGTCAGACTATAATGGTAATGTTCAGGCTGTGACACCATACCTGAATATGGCATACTGCATTGCAGTACTGCCCTAGGTTAACAGTGCTGTTCAATGTGTCTTTCATTGAACTCAGAAGCTAAAACCAGTTGCAGTTGAAAACACCCACTGTTCAGTCTTAATTGTCTTTAGGTATAATGCAGGTTATTTTATTGCAGTCTTCCATAATTTGACTGCTTGTGTTGTAACATGAGCCTAAGCTGATACCCAAATTAATCAGGACTATTTAAGCTCTAAGAGGGTTAAATCAGTCTGATAGAGCAGAAGCCAGTTGATGCTTGATGTCATTGCCCTTATCCATTTCTTCTTGCAACTAGACAGCATGAAGGTTCAACTGGAAAGGCTGTGAAACTTGTGGGGAAAACATACACCTGCAGAAAGAGCAGACCTGAGTAGCAGAAGCCGAGTTGTGCTTGAGTGGGTGTGTTGCCATGGAAATGCTTCATTAACACTGATGTCTCTCTGTTCCAATGACAGGCGCCTTCCATGTATGCACCTTTTCCACCAAGTATGTGTAGATCAGTGGCTGATTACTAACAAGAAGTGCCCCATTTGCAGAGTGGACATTGAGGCCCAGCTGCCCAGTGAAAGTTGACACTGCTTTCCAGAACTCTTGTCCTCCCGCTCACTCCCTCTCATCCTTCCTGGTACTGCAGTCAACCAAAGATGGCATGACTTACCTGCGCAGATTTGGGACATTGAACCTTAGAGTGCTGGCTCTGCTACATGGTACAACTAATGCTAGACCTACAGTTGACGTAGAAGACAGTTGAGTTTCAGTGTATTTATAAATTTTTTTTTTTTTAGGTTTTACTTTTTTCCCCCCCTTTGAATTCATTACTGTATTTTTGCATGGTTCCTTGTATTGCATTTGTTTGCACATATTATGGGCTTTGTGACCCCAAACTTGCAGGCAAGATTAGCTGCTTTAGTAAGTAGAATTGTGTGGTCTCTTTTTTTGTTTGTTTTATGTAGTACCCAGCTTTGAAAGTATGATTTCACTCATTACTAACCTCAAATTCCTTAATTTAATCGATCATATATTTTAGTTTAAATGTATAAAGATCATCTAGAAAAGGATAATATTATGTATTGAGACATTCCTTAATTAGGAAAAAATGGCTGCTGTATATTTACAATATCAGTTCTGAGTCAAATAACATCCTTAATACTGGGAACAGAGTATGAACTCTAGTCAGTTTGACTGATACATATAGCATAGTCATCACCAGAGTTTTTGTCTGATCAGATTTTTGTGTTTGTTTATAAAATTTCAGCACAATGCAGATATATTTGAATGTCAATATTAAACATTTAGACTGCTGTTCAGATTGTATTTATCATTTTCTTCTATGTCTAGAAGTTGAATCCCTAACTTAAATATATGCTGCTGTGAAACAGCTCTAGTGAACACTAAATGTTGATTTCAGTTAGCTGGATTGTAGATACTTGCAGATTGAAAGAATTATTAGGGAAATGGAAAAAGAGCTTAGAATCTGTTTGGTCTTCTGCTAACTTAAGTTGAAGTATCTGCGCACATTTGAGCGTTGTTTTTTTGTTTGTTTTTTTTTTGTTGTTGTTGCTGTTTGGGTTTCGTTGGTTTGTGGTTTTTTTAATATCAAACCATTCAGCAAGGATTTAAAGCTGCAGGGTTTTTGTTTGGATTTATATACATGCATTCATAGAATTTCTAAGGATTCCAGGCTTGTCTTGGGATTTTTATTAGATTTAAAGTTAATAAAGTTAGCTAAATCCACTTGTCTCTTGTTTTTATTTTTCATTAGTAAATGGAAAGCCTGTAAATTTATGTAGAAAGTGAGACACAAATTAGGTGGTTGCCTAGTTTTTGCCTTTGATCATAGATTCCCTCTTTATAAATTACCAACAGTCCATCACTGATTGAAATATTTTCTATAGTTAAGATTTGCTGCATAATATAGAATATAGTATTGAGTTATAATGTACTAACATTTTGCCTTTGGAGGATGTTTTAATCCACATCAGGATTCAAGTTGCTCATCAACATTCTTTCACATATACTAGATTATAGTTTATTTAAATATGCTCAACATTGCAAAATGCAAATGTGCAGAAACATTGAGACAGTATTGCTGTCACTTTGGAAAGATGTACCTCGGGGATCATATATAGATGTGTCAATTAGCTTGCATTAAGCCACCTGCTTTGTAAGTGGATTGAATAATAAATACCTTCAGTTTCTCTTGTCTTTGTCTTTCATAATCAGATTACTTGTAAAATGGTTTACAGTAAACCTAGAAGATGGTATGTTTACGCTAAAAAAATGATCCACTTAAAAATATTACCTTATCTAATTTGCAGCCTGTTTTTTGTCTGGTTAAAGCTGCTTTTTAATTTTATTTTTATTTTGCTGGCAACAAACACCACCTCTGTAACTGAGGCTTTAAGTGGAGAGAAATTTGATTCCAGCACTTGTGATAAATGGACCTTTTCAAGCTTAATTGCATTGCTAGAACTGAACTTAAAACCACTTTGTGGGATGAGGGATGTGGGAGAGAAAGAACAGGCAACACAGGATTTGGCTGCTCCAAAACCTGACCTGGTTTTCTTCTAAAGCTTCTTGAACAGCTGCAGGAAACTGGAAGTGACTGGGAAGTTGAAACTGCACTGCTACAAAAAAGGACTGAACATACACGTTGTTTAACAGTGACTGTGGAAAGGAAGGGAATGAGCTGAGCAGTAATGCTTGAAGACTGATGATACTCACTTCTAGAGGCTTCCAAGAAGGTACTTGGGATATATGAGAACAAGAAAACCCAAGGCCTCTGAAGTACCCTGGGTATGTGATAGATTCTATTTTGGCTTCCTTACAGGACAAAGGAGCACAGGTGGGGGGGTTATTTTTAAGTCTTTTAGGAAGTATTTTATGAGTCTGATTTGAGTGCCTGGTACTAGAGGTATTTTAGTGGTTTGTTTTATAACAGCTACTGACACTGTCTTGCTTTTAAATGTGTGCATAACGTTGTGATGTGATGTTGAACACTTCTGTCAGGAATCAGTGTTCTGATCTCAGTGCTTATTGCAGGGGCTGAAAAGCTGCAGCTTCTGTTCCAGAAGGTTGTGATTTAACCATAATTAAGAGGAGAAAGAATAGGCTTTTCATTTTGAAAATTCCCACCCCTTACTGTGCTTTATATGCTTAGATGCGTTGCCTTAAGTCTTCTGCAGCATATCTGAAGATTCTCAACAGTGTGCATCAAACTACTTTTCATATAAAATCCCATTGTCAAAAGAAATCCTTTTGTATGCAATAAATAAAATGTTAGACTGGTATCGTTCAAAGTCTGTTTCTTATGCAAGTCTTTTCCCCTTTGTCTTGCTTTGTTCCCATAAGTCCTGGTGTGTAGCCACTGCTTTGTCTGCATCTGTCCTCACAGTTCCTGCCCAAGAAAAAAATCATCTCGGTGTAGGAGGGGGAGAGAAACAGCGCGGTTATTCCGTGCCAGCTGGGGGAGATGGCAGAAGACTTGCAATTACTTTGTTTTTTGCGTTCCCTCCTTCAGAGCAGGGACGCGTTATAAGTTCTGAGCTCGCACGTGAGATTTCAAGTAAAATCTGCACCTTCCGTTGGGCCTCGTTTCCTGCAGCCCCTGGGGCTCGCCCAGCTGCAGGTCCCCGCGCTGTGTCCCCGCCCCGGCCCTGCCGCCGCTCCCGGCCCGGCCCGGCCCGGCGCCCTTTGGGGCCCAAATCCCCCGTTCTGGGACCCGGGGCGGGGNTTCGGAGGCGCTGCGAGGCGGTCGGAGCTGAACGGAGCCCCTTCCTGTCCGAGCCCATGGCGCTGCCGGCGGCGCGCCGCGCCCCTGTGAGAGACGGGACGGGACGGGGGAGCGAGAGCGGGGGCGGCGGGGCGACGCGGGAGGGGCCGTGACGGCCGCGTCGCCCGTGGGCCCGGCGTTCTTCACCCTCAGGGGGCGCGGGGGCCACGGCCCGAGCGGGCTGGGAGGGCACAAGCTCTGCCCTGCAGTGGGGAGGTGGCGGCTCTCGGCGCTGTGTCCGGACGGGTCCCCTTTCCCCGTTCCTCGGCGGGAGCAGCCGGGCCGTGAGGGGAGAGGGGCCGGGCTGTGCCGGGCCGTGAGGGGAGAGGGGCCGGGCTGTGCCGAGCCGTGAGGGGAGAGGGGCCGGGCTGTGCCGGGCCGTGAGGGGGGAGGGGCCGGGCTGTGCCGGGCCGTGAGGGGAGAGGGGCCGGGCTGTGCCGGG